>LUGF01052399.1:29192-59043 GCA_001625245.1 Calycopis cecrops | reverse complement strand
AGCTGTGTATTGCTCGTTTGTTAGTAAACATTACTAGTTCAGTTTTGGTGGGGTTTACGGTTAGGCCATAGTCTTTACACCAACGTTCTATTAAGCGAAGCGCCGCCTGCGTTAATTTGCATACGATGTTCGCGTGTTTACCCGATACTGTATATACTGTATATATACTGTATAGCAAACTAAGGCAACACCCCGGAAACTTTTTCAAGTATTTCCGTATGAACGTGTCGACTTTTGATAATTTACTAAAATTGATGAAGTCTTATATTACATAATATCAAGACTCAAATTTTCGTAAAGGGGGTAACCTCGCTAGTCTGTTTTGTCGTTGATGTGCGCGCCCGCATATAATTTGAAAGGGAATCCGACAATCGTTAGACAGACTTGTCGTCGTGCGATTTAGACAATTTGGTCTATGAGACGTTTTGTGTCAAGTTTGCGCATTTTCATAAATTTTGTAAAGCGATAATCTGACTTAAAACAGTCGTGACTACAATGTGCGGTCAGCCTTAGAGACCGGCAATTACCGATATCATCCACATAGCAAAACCCGTTCCCAATTAAGTAATAGGTAGATAAATAAACGACTTTCCATATTACCGTTTCACGGCACAAAAATATTTCCGATAAATATATTTTTTTGAACTGTTAAACGAATGCAGCAATTTTTAATTATAATAAAGGCACCAAATTTTTAGTTTTAAATACCCTTTAAGTAATAACTAACGTCCACAGATTAGTAACAAAAACACAGATAATATTTGTTTTCATTTACCGCAATAGCTCTATAGCGAACTTATTTACAGTGTTGTCATCAAATTGCTCTGTAGGAAAAATTTCTTTATTAAGTGTGTATGTTCACATATTCATCTGAAAAACAGTAAACGTAGTTTAATATTAAGAAGCTAATGGTGTTAAATTACACGATCTAGAAGGCCAATTCTGATCACCGAAACTAGAGATGACACGAAACTTGGAAACTAATATTATGTATTGTTCTTAAATATCGTTCAATAATGACACCCCATTTTACTAACCCTAAACTGTCAGTTTTCAAATAGTATTATTTTTGCTTGCCAATATTTTACTGCAAAATGGCGACAAATTTAGACATTTTAAAAAGAATCTTAATTTTGGGACATTCACTATAAAGGGATTTTGCGTAAAATTCAGCATTAATTGGGCAATAGCGATAATACACTTTCTCACAAATGCATGCAGTGTATACATGCACAATAAGCCATACGTCTTATTGTATTAAATGTACATTACATGTGGATGATTGTGGTTAAATGTTCAATAAACTTTTCGCCATTTACAAATTTGGTTTAAGTTCATCAATCATGATTATTTTTAAATTGTGTCTATCATAAAATACCTTAACACAAACAAATATTACTTATGTGTTATTCTTTTCGCACCAAATGACTGCAGTTTCCGGAAAATGTAGTTCTCAACTTCTATTACTTTTCACGCTCGTACCTCCGTTTCATATTGAACCCTCGGTGTGCGAGTCGGACTTGCACTTTATCGATATTTACGTAATCTAAATGCCAAAATAACGGTAACGTCCACCATTTAAATAAGAGCAGTCTGTTCAGATAATCATTTGTAAACGTGCTTTATTTAGTCACGCCATAGTGAACTTTAATTGTGGAAGAAGTCCACTACTTTCTAGTGGACTTTTGGCGCCGTTGCCGTGGAATAGTCAAGGTTCCAAAAATACGTTTTTGACACATTTTTGATGAATACGTACTAACTTTATAAAATATTCAAAAATAACGTCAACATAATATGATCAGAGACATATGCATACAAGAACATATGCACATAACCTCTTTCGTTGCATTCCAAACGTGACTTACAATCTTGAGACGTATCGTGGATGTGACGTTCCGACATATCACACATGACTAGAACAAGAACTATGTACCGAATACCTATTGTGAATACCAAAATAAATAATTTTGTTGTAAAATAATATTACATTAATATATTTATGGACAAACTGTATTTCATAAACACATACCTTTCTTAAAGTTACCAAATTACATATAGGTACATATAGGTAATGCATGTAGGCAGATTTTGTTGTTGTTGTCACCGTATGTTTACTGACTGTTAATGAGCGCTACTAGAACGATATAGTAACTCAGTGTAATCATTAATTAATATTCATTAAATTTGGATATTACATTTATATTCATTGAAATTTTATAATTATGTTCTATGTTCAATAGAGATTGAGGGGTTAGAGTTACGGAACACATGTAAGCATAAAACGTAGTTTTTATTTATACACTCGTAAAAGTATCAGGAATATTAGGTATTTTCTCTGCATATTTTGCAACAATTAAAATATATTTTATTATATTATTATAAGATATAAAGGATATTTTAAGAATGGAATATTTTGTTTCTAACGAAAGGTAAGGTGTATGTCTTTAGGAAACAAAAGTCAGAGTTGATCAAAAGTGTGAAAAATGTGATAGAGAATCTTACTTATATAATAATAATATAATTTAATATAAAAAAAAATGTATTTGGCACTACACTTACAAGATAAGTTTATACAAAAATGAGTATTTGATTTTTTTATTTTAATTTCATTATGGCTATATTTAACACGATATTAACACCATCCAAATATACTTTAATGTAGGTTTATGACATTAAAATTAAATTATGTTTTGTTGATTTTATTCTAGACAGTCATTGTCAACTGTTTTACAAACTTTTTTTTCTATAAAAATAATCTTTTGATTACCGACGCCCATGCACATTCCCATGATTGTTACGCAGATGCGTTGCCCTCCTATCATCCCCCCCAATGGGCCACCGGCTACTCACAAACCGCACGAAACGCAACAGCGCCGTTGCCACTTTACGCCGGTATCTAGTGAGCGAGAGTTACTTCCCCGGTCGTGCCCAATTCAGTTGCATAGGAGGATTTAGTGTCATGCACCATGCATGGCATTACCTCCTCCTATGCAACACGGCACCACCTCTTCCTAAGTTCTAGTCCGTTGCTCTGCACAGATCCATAAAGAAGAATAAAGAAAAGATAAATTAATTTGTATGAAACGAAAGGGATGTAGTTTAGGCGACGAGACGCCTATAGACATTAGCATAGCCAAAAAAGATTTGAATATTGTTTTTTAAATACGAAAACTATAGTTTGGGTGCCAAGCCTCCTATACTAGAATAATGTAATTTCGTGATCAATGTTTCATGCTGTATACTTTAACTAATGCTTTAACTAAAGGCTTTGGAAAGGTTGTCAAACATACACCTTCACATTTCCTTATACAATATTTAAGTAATGATTCAACAGCGGCATATTTATTCTAATATGTAAGTAATAATAAATAATTAATAATCGATATAGGCAGAAAAATTAATTAAAGTTTTTAATCAGCAAAAGACAACTCCTGCAAGAGATAAGAAAAAATAAGTAGGTCTTTGATATCCTTACCAGCTAGTACAATTAATGTTTAAAGGGAACATTTTATTTGGACATTGTGAAACACCAACGATGAATTGAGTTGTTAGATAACATGTAACAATAAACCTGAACGTATGCCGCTATTTTGTGTCAGGCTGTTACTTAATACTTTACTCTGATTTTGAGAAATAAATATTTTCTGATTCTTTAATTAACTCTTGCAGATTGCTTGTATTATTAAAAAAAAATAATAGCTTTGAGACATAAACCTTTTATCATAATATTAAATAGAATACAAAAAATGCAAACAATATTCCATACACTATATTCACGTACTTGTACAGGAGAGAACAAAATTAGAAACGTCGGTACTACAATAAATAAATGCAGCTACAGAAATTCAATCTGGAATTTTATGCTTTAAAGCGAAATAAAGAAAATATTTTCTCGACTCAACAGCACTATCTTGTGGAAAAACACTTCCTTTTTCCACAGTTTTTTTTTTAGTAAGAGGTAGTGCCACACTGCATGCTTGCATGCAGTCGAATTGGGCCGGCACGACCGGGGAGGTACCTCTCGCTTACATGAGACCGGCGTGAAGTGGCAGCTGTGCTGTTGCGTTTCGTGCGGTGTGTAAGTAGCCGGTGGCCAATGGACGGAGGAGGGGGAAGGAGGGCAACGCATCCGTGTATAAACTATAAGGATGTCTATGGGCGTCGGTAGTCACGAGGATGGCTTCGACTGCTCGTTTGCCCCCTTATATTATAAAAAAAAAAAAAAAAAAAGTTTCCTAAAGTTCTATCGAGTACGTTTAACTTTTTACCTCGAGAAATCATGTTTGTCTTAATTCCATAGTAATGAAGTTGGGAAGTGTGTGTTGTACCTTACAACAGTATATTTCCTTCGTGAATTTTCTATCCTCCTTACGGATTGATATCGCTGGATCCAACATTTTGCGTGGTCAGCTTGCAGTAAGAAGTTTTTGCAGTTTTTTATGAAAAATTATTTATTCTAAGATTCTTAACTGTTAATTAATAAATTAACACAAATATCAAGCACAATAGTAAAAAATGCTCATAAAATACATTTGCAATTTTATTTCATTAGTTTCATGTCATAAGTTTTTAGGACTATCTTTATATTTACAGATTTGTATACAGGCCGGACACTACTTGATGTGGGTTCAGTCGGTTACAATAATTGTAAAAGGACACGAAAGAGCGAAAGATAAGTGGTGGTGGCTAGCCCCATAGCGCCACACGATAGAATCAAATACCCAGTAAAATGACCACGATTGAAAATAATGTCGCCTTTCGTTACCGCGGTCCGTGAGGCAATAGGGCACCTCGATGACAAGTTACTTCCTTAACTAACGGACCGACATCACCTCTAAAGAGACACAAATCACTATAGAATAACTCCACTAACTTAGACAAGTGCACTAGGGTGATGTTCCTACTTTTAGCCATGACGCGTATGCAAAAGCGCTTGTGCCAAAAGGTAAATTACTTGAGCGTCTTAATTCAATTATTTTGCTCGTTTTGATAAATAATGAATATAAAAATAAACTATTCTATTCTAAAAACAAGTCATGTGTAAGTAAACATAATAATTAAATTATCAATAGAATAAAAATAATTTTAATATTTGTCTCAGATGAAATCTGCCCAATATAACTTGATCAATAGATAAATCTATTGAAATTAATTTATGGAATAGAAACCTCCAAATAAGCGGGCCCGCATTAGGAGGCACTCAGTTGTGATTAAGAACAAAAGTGTGCTCAAGAGAAACTAATAACCCTAAATTCCCTAACGGTTTATGTGCATAAAAATATTGAAGTGCTCACTTCGTTTCTGTTATAAATTCTCTCCGGCCGCTGCGCTTCTGGGAATCATGTTAGATAAACTTAACAAATCGCACATAACGTAAAGCAGCGTAAGTGGATTAAACTGTTTCAAAATTGTTTACGTTTCATAACTTGCTTTAGTAATACTATATATTATTAAATTTGCTGTGAAATAAAACAATTATCTTGATGCTTTTTATCATTTCTTAGTTGAAAAATTTTAAATGTTATAAATTATAAAAAATAAATAAAAAATTGCACTCGTTATTCACTAAAAGCTATTAACTTAATGCTATAGAATAATGCAGAATCGCAGTTGCAACAATAATAGCACTTCGAAATCTTGGCCACCAAGCTTTGCACTCTTTTTTCTGGTTTCGATTAGTTAGAAGGTAGGGTGTAGTCCATATGCATACGTAGTTTAGTTAGCCACTACATGCTTTTAAAAGCAAAAAATTAGCACGGAAGACCGGCTAGCGTAGTGGTAACGTAGCTCAGGTGGATTAAGCGTCGCGGTCGCGGGTTCGAAGCCCGCTCAGGTCATGAATCTTATATATAAAAATCTAAAATTTAAATCCATAAAAACATATTTAGTATAATATTTGCGTTATCTTATATCTATCTACCCGTAACACAAGTCCTTACTGTAAGTACGTAGCACGGGGCGAGACTAACGTAGTTTTATATGTCCACAGAGGTTATATTATTATTATATTTATTAATCAGAAAAAAAATTATATAATTTCTTTTGATGTTAAATTGTAATAAAAAATGTAACCTGTCACCAGCAGAGAGCATTATTTTAAATGTTTCATGCATAAAACTAAAAAATCTTTTACATGAAAGCATAAAGCTCGCTTTATTAAATTACAATTTCTCGTATTCGAAATCTGTTATTTTATAAAAAAATATGCGAACACGAGTGAGGAATATACATCCTACTAATATTATAAATGCGAAAGTTTGTGAGTGTGTTTGTTACTCTTTCACACAAAAACTACTGAACTGATTTTCATGAAACTCTACAGTAATATAGCTTTCATATCAGAATAACATAATAAGTTAAAATTTATAGGGATTTTTTATAATTTGGTTATAATATAACGATAACTGTCAAGTAAGTCGGAAAAAAATCAGCCCCCTGAGAGCAATGTTGGCGTGTGCTGCCCTAATCGTTGGAGTTACACAAAGATAATTACTGCAGGATTATTTATCTTAAATAGTTCTAAATAAAAGTCCGGGACAGCATATATCTATATTTTATGTGTAAGTCACTATGACCAAAATAGTGAACCAAACATTCAATTAAATTGGAAATTTTTTAACGATGCACATTTTAGAATATTTATCGAACTCTTATAAAATTGATACATCTGTCACTTTACGTATTGAATGTAGATAAACTTTGTCTTTTACACTTAGTAATTTGGACGAATAGATTTTAAGTTATTATCATGATAAGATTGACTTAAACGGAATATCTAAAGCGCCTAAAATGCGCGGCGACAAATTCGATTCGCAAAGCGATTTATTGTTTCATACAATATGTATATATTTAATATAAAATATATTTCAGTATAATATTAGATTATGTATAATAATAACAGCACCATTTTTGAAGTCCGAAATCCACGCGGGCGAAGCCGCGGGCGGAAGCTAGTTTTATATATATTTGTGATTCTATAACTTTATTTCAGGATGAAATATTTTATTGTAATAAATTAAAGAAGTAATAAGGTATATTATTACCCTTTTGGATGTTATTCATTGTGTATTTTTAAAGATTTTTACCGACCTATACCATTTATTTATTAATTACAAAAGATAAAGTAAAAAGATGCAAAATTTGAAATAGTCCTAACTAGTTGAATAATCTGAGAGGCGGTCGTTTAATATATTATTTCAACGTTTAATCCGCTATTTTCTCGGAATCACAACAAACGAAATTGAAACCACAGAGTTTAACGTCATACCTACATAGATAATATAATATATTATTTTTATTATTCCTAGAAAACACATTTTGCAGCTTACAACTTTCTAATATTAGTTTAGTAAATATGAAATTTTAGAATAAATATTAATGTTGCGTATAGATCTAGTGGAAACAATAATAGAGTTTGGTTTTCATAGAATATGTATGAGCTTGCAAGAGACATTTCGATCAAAGTGGTTCACGAAATAAACGATTTATATAATGGATTAAATGTTATAGTACGAGCAGATGAAATCATAAAATAATACATGAGTGGATATTAAGCATTGCACATTTTTTATTAGGTACGTATAATCATCGCAATAGAACTTTAGAGTGTAGCTATATCAATCAAAGCTTGAAGCTTGTGATACGCGTAGGTAGGACGGATTGAATGTTAACAAAAGCTGTGTCTCTTTGAGACACACAAACAGATTGAAGTCTTTTATTTTTGGTCAAGATTATTTTTCAATTAATCTCCGTGTTAAGTGAGTAATTAGCAGATTTATCGGAGATCTGTGCAGATTTGTTACTTATTTGTTACTGAGGGGGCCAAGCGAGCATTGGAAGCCTTATGACAATTGAATGAAAATAATGCTCTTCCCATGAACCGATGATCATTTGGGTAGGCTGGTTCAAGAGTAGAGACCGCGTACCGGCACACATAATGTGGGACGCCCTGTGACTAGATGGAGGGACGACATACGCCAAGCTGTGAAAGGTGGAAAGGTTAGTCGAAGATCGAGGCCAGTGGCGTGCTTTGGGAGAGGCCGTCGACCAACAGTGGACAGCAGTAGGCTGATGATGATAATGATGATGATGATGAATGCTCGTCCCCCATCAACACAACGGCGCGGTTCACATTCTTAGTTTATGTAAGTAAGTGGTACATTCCCGGACATGCCGAATCTATTTCAGCTTGCATATGCACATTCCAGAGTGGAAGTAGAACGCGCCTGACAGCTGATGCTGAAGAAGAAGTTTTCTTTTTTCGTTTATACCACTAACTCCTAATTAAATGTGTCAATCCCACGCAAAATAAGTTTATCACTTAGCTTTTATAAACAAAATAAGGGCTAAATTGATGGCCGAATACATAAAATGTACCAACTTCTCCTTTGAAATAGCTGTATTAAATTACATAAACTAGGTACCGCTAAAATAAGTCTTTCTTTTTAGATTAAACATCAAAAATACACTTGCTATTGTAGATGAAATCTATAATATTATTTATTTAACTCGTCACTGTTCGAAATAATATGTCTGTTGCAATTTATTGTTACGTAACTGAAAACAAACAAAAGCCAGACTAAGTATATTAAGATATTAAATTTACACAGGAATGGGCTCTCCAATGATAATGATACTCTATAACGATATAGATACACGAATTAAGCTTAAGTTCTCTTACTCATATGGTAGCAAGTTATTTTTTTTATGGTATATGGGGCAAAAGAGCAGTTGGAGCCATTTTCATAACTACCGACGCCCATAAATATCCGTATAGAGGCTATACCAGTACAGATGCGCTGCCCTCCTTTCTCTTCCCACCTCTATGAGCCACCGGTTACTTATACACTGCACGAAACGCGTCAACACAGTTGTTTCTTCACGTGGTCTCGCATACAGTATGGCACCACCTCCTACAATATAATGAAGAAAACGTTAATTTGTAAGTATACATAAAAGGTTGATAAAAGCGACAGGTAGTAAATGAAACAACATATTTAGTGTAACATTTCCAGCTACACGACAAAAATCAGATCAATCGGAGCAATAGTTTATTCACAGGAATTTTTAAAGTTTTTTTTCACTTCGTACACGCTGTACGCCAGCTGGTCGTCGACTAGGAGCGGCCGGGGTCATTCACTCTGTGCGAGGTTGTACGCGCCGGTACAAAGCAAGATTACATTTCGCTAGGTATTTAAACTGTTTGAAAAAAGTATTTTCGTATATTTGTCGTAAACTTTTTTAGTAGCTTTGGATTAACTGTAGTCACTTATAGTATATGTGGTTTATTTTAATGCCTCTCGCTTTTATCAATCTTGTATATTTATAATTTTATTAAAAAAATAATATCCTTTGCAATATTTAAAGTACTTATCCTCTGTTATATAAATATCTATTATTTTTTCATCATCGATTTCAAATATGATTTCACCATTTGAATGCTACATTATCACAGATCAACATAGGCTATTTTTTACCACAGGAAAATGCTTCATTTCCGTAGGTAAATAGTTAAAAACAAAGGGACAAGACCGTATCACGGGATCGGACCGTACCACAGAACGCTGCCAGAATCAGACAAGGATAGTTTTATAATATAGTCCCACTATGCTATGAAAATATCTTTATTATATTCTTAATATCTATAATATATGACTTCTTTACTAAACTAAACTACTACTACTAGTAAACATAATTATATATCTTACAGAGTGAATAAGTAGTAAGCATTGTAACAGAGAACTATAGAATAAGTTCTAAACCTTTTCAACCTGACACAAACAAAATGTATGCCCCGTTGAACCAGCGCCTGTCGGCCGCAGCATCCAGTTTTAAGATGTTTCAAATTATGCTCTTTTGTTATTATAACGGTAATTTAATGTCAATTTATTTTCTTTTAATATTATTTTAAATGAACGTTTGCACCTAATGTGAAAGACATTATTAAACAACACTAAATATTTTTTATATAACTTATTCTTAAGAATAATTCAAACAACAGATGATAAGCCGTTAAGGTTTCAAAATAGTTGCCTTGCGAGTAATAGACTGAAATATTTATGATTTCTGAAGTTTACGACTAGTCTTTGGCAAATTGCCACGTTATTGACCCATACCCAAAGAGACAACGCGGCAGACCAAAAATAAGAAGGCGAGATGAACACGACGTACACGAGTACCTGCCTGATTTAGGCGATGAAGCTCTGGACAGAGAAAAATGAAAAAATGAGGGGAGGCCTTTGCCCAACAATGGGACACGTAATAATATAATAAAATTATATTATATCTTGCTGACTTGATGTTTAATGTCTAATATGTCTAATATTATAAAGGGGAAATATTTGTTAGTGTGTTTGTGTGTATGTGTGTGTGAGTTTATATAATATAACAAATAGGCTCCAAAAGTACTGGACAGATTTCAAAAATGATTTCACCATTTGAATGCTATATTATCACAGATCAACATAGGCTATTTTTTACCACGGGAAAATGCTTCATTTCCGAAGGAAAACAGGTAAACTTCTAAACTGCAGCACCGATTGGGTTAAAATTTTATATGGGTATATCGATGGTTTCCTGGATGCTTAAAAAATACAATTGGATCCTGTAGGTAGCGCTGCTGTCGGTATGTCAACTATTAAACCTTCGGACTGATAAGGGTGAAATTTAACAGACACGAATGTATTATCTATCTATATATATTGTCTGTATGTCCTTTCTAGAATCGTAATGCATTTGAGAATGTGATGATCTTTAGTAAAGTTGCTCTGAATGCGCCCACAAAGGTTTCTAAGTTAGTACCATCAATTTTCACAGACGGCGCCACTGTAATTTAAGTGAATTTGATATATTGCTATGATGATCCATGCTGTCGTACCTGTTGGTGGCGTAGCAACGCACGCACGGTACAGCTAGTATTTAATATATAACATATCTTCTTTATTATAGCGATAGAGTTGAATGTTATTTGTGAAACTGGGTAAGTTATGTAATAAGAAAAACGCATGAGCAGAGTAAATTCATACAAATCGCGGGTACTTGATTATGTCGCCAACAGAGTTACTCCATTGTTTCTGCAGTACAAAAATTAAGTTGAACTGGTAACGTCTTCAGTTCTAGTTTTGTTATGTATAAAGGTTGATATCTCGCTATTGCATATATGCATCACATATGCATATACCTATGCATATATGCATCATATAAACAGAGCATATTATACTGATGAGTTATAATTGAGCATTTATAACGCATGGATCTTTATGTGAGACTTTTCTCTCGTACGTTACGGGATTTAGAATTGTTTTGACATTCCTTAACTTGATAAGTATGGATTCATCATGAAGACACATCATCTACGTTATATCAGTCTAGATTGAACTTTCTCAAATAACCACTTTATGAATGTTAAGAGGTACGAAAACGAAAATTGGGATTAGATTTTTTTATTTCGTTCAAGTTGATTACAGCGAGTGTTGGTTCGGTGAATTTTAATTTTCTGAACTCTTTTTAAAAAATATATTCCATGTAGCAAAGTGAAAACGTGCAGGTTTTATAAGATATTTATTACTAGCTGCGCCCCGCGGCTTCGCCCGCGTAAATTTCGATATCGTGGAAAATCATTCCATGGCATCCCTCAGGAACATTTTTTCGGGATAAAAGCTATCCTATGTTACTTCTAATACCTCCAAGAACATGTGTACAAAATTTCATGATGATCGGTTGAGCAGTTTTCGCGTGAAAGGGTAACAAACAAACTTACATTCGCATTTATAATATTAGTATGATAACTGTCATTACCATTACAGATCAAATCAAATCACTGATTTGCTAAAATATGTATAATAACTTCAGATGGTGGTGAACAATATTTTAGGAAATAATGTCTAACTTATAATGAGGAGAGCAAATATCACATTAAATGTATTAAAAATAGTAGTGATTTCACTATAAAATACTATAAATAGCTAACACATTTTATACATTATTTAAAAAAAAATGTTATACAGAGTTACAGAGAGAGAGAGAGTGATTTAAAGTTCAAAATCAATAATACATTCGATTTATGGAATAATAATAAATAAAAAAATAATTAGATACAATTACTTTGTCCCATGTGTTCAACATTTATTTCTTGGTTTTTAAGGAACATTTCAATTCTTACAACCAAAGTTCGTTTAACCATTAATTATTTTATTTAATCGTCAATCTATGTAAAGAGCCCAATGTTATAGCCGAATGAGGCTGCCACTATCTATGACGTACCCTTAACTACTTTTTAAAGTCTTTTTACTGAAGTATTTTTTTATAATTCATTACAATACCCAATCATTTGTCATCAATTACACAAACATTGACAACAGCTTCACAGAACCTCAAAGAACTCATTTATTTTTCTTTAGAAACGTGCTCTACTTTTCCTTCTCACAAATTGCAATTTTCATTTATATTTTATATTTTCCGCTGAAATGTACTATTTACTCTACGTAGACTCATTAAAAAAGGTTTACGTTTATGTATGAATCTAAAATACGCGTTATATTTTTTACAAACATAACAAGAACTTACATCAAAAAACATCCTCTTAATAATTCAAGTAAAATACTTTACTTTTATATTTTCGTTTGAACTTATAATGTTTTTTTTCTATTAATAAATACTAAGACGTAGTGTAACTATGATGGTTGTTGAATAAAATTAAAAAATAATGGTAACACTCTGAATAATCAAAATTACTATAATACTAAATCACTCTCTATTACTTTAAGAAGAATAGTAGTATCGATATCTTTAGAGTCGTGTTCAATACACTACCTACTTATAATTCTCATTTTCTCAATCACACAATAAATATTACTTAATTAAAGCAACTAAGATTTGAGTTCCAGGAATATTAGTTAAGTTTAGAAAGTAATATGAAGTAGTCCGAGAAGACCCGAAAATTAATAGTCAGGATAGTTTTAATGTGTGTAACCTTTCCACAGCATCCTGCCCACAGCTCGCGGGAAAAATTAGCCGAAGATCGAGGCCAGTGACATGCAATGGGAGAGGCCTATGTCCAACAGTGGACTGCAATAGGCTGATGATAAATATGATCATAATGATGATAATTTTAATGTGAATATAGCCTAACTTATCGATATATTTTAGCTTTTTTTATCTTCGAATGTTGGCAAAAGCAAGAACTTCGTATTACCAGTCTGTGCCATCTCATACTGAAATGAAGATTACTTTCAGCTTCACAAATACAGGTCCTATATTTTTGCACCAAACAAATACACAAAAAACCTTGGTGTAGGTATGTAATATTTATGTTCGCCGGGTACATAATTGTGAAATATGGGGCGCAGTGAAAGAAGCGGGGCTCAGTGCGCGGCCACTGGGGCCGGCCTCATTAATTCCGGCGGCTAACACTAACCGCTGCGTACTGTGTGAGAGTGACGGCGATCGTTTGTTATCCAACCTCGTGGAACATTGTTACGACTCAAATAAATTATAAGCTCCCGTTTGACATAGTAATTTTTGTCTGCAATTGATAAAACACATCCGGATAAATAATAATTATAGAATTCATGTCCACATCATAGATTGAAACATTAAAAGTGTACGCATTGTTAAATTCCAGAAGAACCGTTATTCTTTTGGGTCTTCTTTTCCCAGAGTGAAAGGAGCGCTCATGATGGGTGAATTAGTAATCGGAGCTATTTTGTTGACTACCGACGCCCATAGACATCATGTTTATTTTTCCTGAAAATGGGTATCCAAGACCGCCTTAAAAAGCCTCAAAATATTTACATTATAAATTAGATCACATTGATGGGCTCACGGGTCTCAACAATTTCTGTAATCGAAAGTCTGAGGGTTCGGTCATCAAAGGGCATCGAGTTTAGAGCGTTCAGCTTGATACTCACTTGTAGCGATCGCGTCGGTGGGAATGTCAGCGCATGTA
The DNA here is from genome assembly GCA_001625245.1 of Calycopis cecrops. Classification (NCBI taxonomy): domain Eukaryota; kingdom Metazoa; phylum Arthropoda; class Insecta; order Lepidoptera; family Lycaenidae; genus Calycopis; species Calycopis cecrops. The sequence continues at coordinate 45,098 of LUGF01052399.1, read as the reverse complement.
TGCAGATACATCTTCAAAAGGGGACAATAAACAGCCTCCACGGAGGCCTAGACCAGTTGAAACGTGTATCAGCTAAAGTTCTTTGTAACCTTAAGCTTCTGAGCCATATCGCCGTCATTAGACTTGAACCATGTCTAATATCATTTTGACTTAAGTTATAAATACAAGTCATACTTGATGTATATACTTTATTTGTACTTGTTTAAAAGTTATACATTATGTAGTAAAAAATGAATAGTTTCAAATTCACATTAGAAAAGAGGATTTAGTAATATTCATCACATGAACAGTATATTGATGTAGCATTGAATTAAAATGTTAAAAGCTGTAAAAAAATGCGACGAGCATGACAGAGGAACGTGACGACGTGATATTATTATTTATGTATGTATTGTCAGTATTTCTCTATATTAATAAGTAATATTTGGCATTGTCGCTCATGATAGTCCTGCTACTATTTTCGTTCTGATGGGGTAATAATAATTTACAACATATTCGAAAGGCAGACTGACCCTATATTATCAACGTACAGCTGTAACTATTGTATCTAGAATCTTGAAATTTGGTGCAAAGTCAAATAATATGTACAGGTGAACTCCTATTGTCAAGATTATCTGATTCTATGAAGCAGTTGTTACGTACAACGCCTACGCTAGAAATTTATGAGTTAATTTCAGGCATTAATTCATATAAATATCATTTGATACCTAGAACTTCAGTAGGTATGCAAATATTACTCGATACATGATAAATAAATTGGAATATGTCACTTTAATATAAAATGCCACCTTAAACATTCGGTAATAAACTAGCTAAGTCTAAGGCCCATTATTGCGATTTATTTATTATTATCGTTAATATTATGTAACTGGCAGTTGAACATTCTTTACACGTATAGTGGTTGACTTGGTCTCTTGTGTACAACGTCTCGAAACAAACAATTCAACGAATTTTTACGAACGAAAATTTAAGCGTTCTTATCGTATCCAGAGTTTTTCAAATAGGGGCTCGAAAATACGGCGAAACGGTTCCAGAAAAGAATGGTACGGTAGTGTTTGCGCTCGACTTAGCGGGGTCATTACCGAGAACCCAGAACAACAGGTACGAAGCATTAGACACTCTTATATGTATTAAGTATCTTATGGATCAAGCCATATAAAAAATATGTAAATATAATAAAATATTTTGTAAAGACGCGTAAAATATATAGGAACATATATTAAGATACAAAATGCCATATGACAATATGCCGTTTATACAGGGTGAATTGACATCACTAATTCCGTACATACATACATCAAAACTATCACAGTTTTAACGTCCTTGTGTTTCAGTATATTGCAATTCTGACGCAATATAATTATTATCGATCTACAATTTGCACGTTGAGTGAGAGTTCGGGACTAAGCTAATTTACGCAATAAAATAAAGTATGTTTGAAAATACCTACAAATATTCCTCCCGATAATACTTGCTCCTCAACTTTAAATAAATTGGATTATTTATAAATAATATAGAACCTTTCTAGGATAGATAGAATAAGAGAAAACCTCTTTCCTCGACTTACGTTACAAAATTGATTGCTACGAAGCTCTATTTAGGTTAGTGGGGATTTGAAAACGGTCGAGTAGTTTTAAAAATTAGTTTCTAGATTCGTTTTACGAACTTACCTTAAATTCGTCACGTGGTTTCTTCCTTGTAAAATCTGTAATCATATTATCATAATTAATTATAATTAAAACTAGCTTCCGCCCGCGACTCCGTCCGCGCGGATGTCGGTCTTCGCGTGGATGGATTTTTTTTTCTACGTATTTTTCCAGAATAAAAAGTATCCCATTTTATGCCCAGGATAATAAAGTATAATTATACCAAGTTTCATCGAAATAGAACCGTTAGTTTTCACGTGATGTCTGAACATACAGACAGACAGACAGACAGACAGACAATTTTTTTTTTAATCGCATATTTGGGTTTGGTATCGATCCAGTAACACCCCCTGCTATTTATTTTTTCAATATTTTCAATGTACAGAATTGACCCTTCTACAGATTTATTATATAGTATAGATATAGATATAGATACAATTCTGTTGTCTTAATAAAACAGGTAACAACTTAGTTTTTAAGAAATTGAGTTAGAGAGGTATATTTTAAGGTTCAGGAAAAAAGGCGTCTCTGTCTATTTTTTTGTATATATTTTGAAATAACATAAACGGAGATAGCATAATCATAAAAGGTCTAACTGCAACATTTTAAAACATCAGTTTACAAGAAAAAGGCGCATTGTGAGATGAAACTTTTAGTTCACCTTTATTCTATAAACTTGCTGGTGTGTGCGACTCCGTTCGCGTAGCTTAGTAATATCATAATCAAAGAAATTTGTTATTGCCTGCTGTAGTGTGCTGAAATTACGATTTCCCGTAGGAATGGGTGATTTTACTGCATTAAAAGTGTTTTTAATGTTGACAAGGCTTAATATTTATACACCACAAAAAGTTTTATTCAAATCCGTCCTGTAGTTTCAGAGATTAGTCCGGACAAACAGACATACAAAAAAAAATTAAAAAAACAGTGAAATTGTTTAATACTATTTTAACATGTAATACTATTTTAACATGAATGTACAGACACACTAATTTTACAGTTTTTTTTATATGTTTAAGATAAACATATTTTATTGAAAAGGCTAAGTTGTGCCTTTTTAATAGGTAAATACGTCAGTATTGTATGACAAATACCCACCAACTCCGACATCCGTTGCTATACCAATTATTTAATTTAAAATATTTGTAGGACAATAAAGTGGCGCCAAGAGTCTTACCAACCGGCGTGTACGAAGAGGTTGGTCAGTGGTGGAAGCAAGGGAAATGTTAACATTTCCCTTGCTTCCTAACTAGTTAGGGAACTGGCATGTTTACGTGTTTTATTATAATAATTTTTATTTTATTTTTTATTTTTATTTATTAGGAAAAAACAAACAGTCTTAATACATAACAGCTTAAATTAAATTAAAGAATGCATACACTAGCTAAGTTTCCACTAAAAAATATTACACTTGTGGCTGCAGATAGTAAATGTTTTTTTTTTTTTAAAGAAAGGAAAAACTATGTTATATGAAAAAACAAAACATAAAACAAAAGTAAAACAAAACAATTTTCTTAACGTTGCTTTTAAAGTCATTGAAAGAATCGTGAAACAAATCAAATTAAAAAAATAAACGGGGGCAAACGAGTAATCTGAGCCATGTTTATGACTACCGACGCCCAAAGACATCCGCATAGAGGTTACACAGATGCGTCGTTCCCGTTCCTCCTCCTCCCTTAATGGGCCTCCCGCTTCTTACACATCGCACGAAACGCGACAGCACAGCTGTCTCTTCACGCCGGTTTCATGTAAACGAGAGGTACCTCCGTGGCACTACCAGTGTTGTTGATGTTGTAAGACAAAATCTTTGACAGTAGATTTATGAAATATTAACTACGCCATATTATGTGTTTTAGCGTGATGGTATATAGCCTGCCTCGATCATGTGCATGGCACTGAAAGATTTTTTAATTAGTTAAGTACATCTATTGCAGCGCGTTCAAGCGAATAAACAATTTTTCAGCTTAATAATTTTAAAGTATAGATAATAACAGTACATACTGTCCAGATATATCATACAGCTGACTGACAACTGATTTAACGAACAGAACTATATACCGCCACTAGTTTGCAGAACTGATGTAGTAGGTACTTGCATCTAATACAGCTGGCAAGTACCTTAAATATCTACAGTATATAGCAATATTATTATTTTACCTTTCACGTGCCATTTTTGATAATATATTATGATTTTATCTTTCGTTTTTCAGTATAATTTTATTATTATTATTTATATCATATTTTATAAGCAATAAAATAAAACTTCTAAATTTATTTTCGTAACAGAACAATCTTTTCACAACGAATTTCTGCTTTTATTTCTTGCACAAAAGTTGCCAAAAAATGTGGCACTGTGTAATGGAAGGCGAATCGTAGGAATCTATAAATTTCATCCGCTCCAATTATAATCGAGTCGACACAGAACAACAGAACGTGACATAGAAAAACCGCGATAACGAACTTTGAACTCCGCAGCCGACTCTGTGACAAATCGGGTCGACGATGAAAAATTAAATATATTTGTTCATTGTTTCACTTCAATAGTTGTGCTTTTAAATGAGTATGGTGTATTTTAGTGTTGATTTACACACCTTCAATTAATGGATGACCTGCTGGCGTAGTGGTGGCCGAAGGCTCTGGCAGTGGTTTTTAGTCTGTAAGGGCCCCGTGCTGAGTCCGACACACTCTTCCGGATTACCCGGGGCGTTGGACGGTGCCTAAAAACATTTTCTTTGCGTCGAAAAAAAGTGGTACAGAGTTCCGATAAGCGAAGCGTGTTGCAGCAGGCGTCGCGGTTTCGAATCTCGCATCTTCCCTATTTCCATTATAAAAATATTAAATTTATAAAATTTCTTAAGTTTATAAAACATATTAAATATATTTGCGTTGTCTAGTACCCGTAACACAAGTCCTTACGGTACTAAATACGGGGCTTGATTAACATTGTGTGTAAAATTCCATAGATACCTATATATATAGTGTTCTTAGAACATCTGCAATGAATGAGTTTCTCATATTCGTTTAGGTACCCGTTATACTCGCTCATTGCGGAGGTTCTGTCATATTCTGCAAGTATTTACTTCGATTTTCCGTTTACAGTATATAAATATGAATACAAATCGTGAAAGCTTAAAACAGATTTATAATTCTGATAATCTGGCGGGGCGGGAGTGTCAATCTAGTGGAAAGGTAAAACTCTCTGAGAAAAGTAGCTGATATCCGAGCAAAGAGAAGAGTTGTTACTCTCCTGGGTTGTGCTCTTCTGAGTTTTACTCTCCTGGCTTGTCAAGATCTATTTAGATATTAAATAGGAGTCATGATTCATTGGAAAATATTACCTCAGTTGAGCTATCTTCTTCAACTTTTTGTCCCAGCTGTTCGATCTCTAACTGGTCCTCTTCCCGCACGTGTTACACTTCCCGCAGATTCCACATCACCATCTTTCAAATATCTTGCCCATTCTTCGTCCGTATAATGACGGTTATAACTGGGTCGCGAAGACATTTTAAATCTAAAATTAAATAAAATACGATAAACACATAAATAATTCACACGTCCACGTTTATCGTAAAAGTTACGTAAATACTAATCATTAGTCGAATCGATTAACAAGAACGATTTATTTCCAAAATAGAGGTACATACCTCCTCGACTCCGTCAATCTTGTAACTGTCCGACCAACGACTGAGTTGACACGAAAAATCAAGCCACGCCAAGCATTTTTACAAAAATACAACGAGATTTCGGATCAGTGTTAGTCGATCAACTGACATTAGTATTCTAGGGTTAGAGTATAAGTATCTATAAATTATTTTATTTTTCATGAGCCTATTGTTTTGAACTTTTGATTATTTTACAAATATATTGAATGTTGCGAATCGCTAATTTTTTTTCTAACAATATGTCTGTTAAAGTATGCTCACATGTATATCGTCACAAATATAAAATGATTGTATACACTATGGCGCGTGGCACCATATATGTAAAGAAGGATATTTGGGTCAAGTTGGAAACATTGAAAGCGAATATTTTGTGTCATAAGTCCACTGGGAGACTCCATTATACATGAACATCGCGTAGATTTAGTAGGTATTACGAATAATGTAGTAGCGTCGGATTGCGGTGCCTTTTATCACTAACAAAGAATTCACAACTACATAGATAGTTCTTCTAAGAAAAACAATGACCGACTATAGACGGATGGGTGCTAGCATTTATTTTTGTCATTTTAGAAACAATCTTAGTACTCTCTTCATCAACATTTTCCTTAGTGTACTTTTAGTCAATCAAGTAGGATTATTTTTATGTTGCAAATTGTATACACATTCAGCCATAAATGTTTGAATCCATTTCATCTTACTCTAATATAATATGAAATCGTGAAATGTTGAGCCAAAATATAATAAAACAAAAATATTACACGTTTGTTATATAATTAAGTTATGAAGAATTAAACGGACAGAAATAATAAAACAACTTCTCTTTGAAATGAATATCTTAAGATAAATTATTCCACAGTAAAATATTTAATTTACTCTTATTTTTGCTATATATTTATAATTTGGACAATATGATAAAATTTTAGGTTTAAAGGTACCAAAACTAAAATTTTTGCGATTTCGGATATTGTATTAGGTACTTGTATTTGTTGATTGTTTAGCTAACACATCAATATGTGTGTGTCATTTCCTCTCGGTTCCTGGATATTTTATATGCGAGTGACTTTAGGATAGAGAACGAAAATATGTTAAAGGGAATCGGAAATGTACGCGTAATTCCTACAAATTACTTCAAAATAATTATTTATATTTTGTCAAATTTGAGTTCGTTAGAGCAATAACTAAGACTAGTTTTTCTCTTTCTATGAGCCAATATTATGTTTATAATATATTCAAAGTATATTCAAAAAATCATTAGCTTGTCTTATTTATTTTTTAGTAAAACATCTATCAAACAATAAAACATGCATCTAGATGGTGTTTGCTTTCAATTCTGAATCACTCATGGGTAATTCCGTACCTTCATTATAAATAAGAGACTACCCGCGGCTATCTTATCTCAAAGTTCCGGAATACTTCCACGACTGTTATTTAACTATTTGTCAGATAACAACATGTTGATGAATTGTTTTGGAACTGTGTTTATTCCAACTTGAAAGTTCTCTGTATATAATATTATTATGATCAAATATGATTATAATATCTTCCTCCTTTCAAGCACGTAGAATTGTTGGTTTAAATAAAAAATAAACAACAATTTCATTATTTTATTATTATTTATTTATTAATTTACCTATACATGTATAAAACGAATGCTGAATCAAATCATATTAATAATCAATCGCGTTATTTTATATCTATTTGACATTATGTATGTTTAAAATAAAATAATAATTATTAAAAAAACAAAAAACCCGACTGCAAAAAATAACCACTAACTAAAAAGGGAAAAACAAGTTCTACAATTTAGTGTGCAGAGTATACAGTACACCGTACATTATATTTTATTCGATACTTACATAAACAGCAGATATATTTTAATGAATTAAAAATATTATTTATACGTTAAAAATTAACGCAGGCGGGACAAACAAATTACTCAAATATTGACAGTAGTTTAATTAGATTTCCACAAAAAGGTTTAATTGATGTTCGACTAATGCTAGATACAGATTGTACTAATTGTAGATTTGTTTGTCCCGCCTGCATTAATTTTTAACGTATAAATTATATTTTTAATGCATTAAAATATATCTGTTGTTTATGTAAGTATCGAATAAAATATAATGTACGGTGTACTGTATACTCTGCACACTAAATTGTAGAAATTGTTTTTCCCTTTTTAGTTAGTGGTCATTTTTTGCAGTCGGGTTTTTTTGTTTTTTTAATAATTATTATTTTATTTCAGACTTTTTAGTTTTTTTTATAAATAAGTGGCCCAGTTTAGAATGCTTAAAGTAGATAACTCTCACAATTTGTAAGTTAGTAAGTTTTTTATTTCTAAGTATTTTTTTATTTTCGTTAAACGTTACATCTTTCATTTAAAATTGAAACTGCAAGTTATATATACTTTTGGAGTTGCCATTTAAAACCCTTCATGTTGATACCCATTTCGATGGGTTTGGTAAAAAATAAATTTTTACTTCACAATGTGGGGTCCAAAATCTGCTATTTTGTTTTTTCTTTTTCTTATGTACCCAGTGTCACTCTCGCTATCAAGACGAATCTAACGACACCACATACGTTAAAACTTTTCCAGCCGTTCAGGCTGTAGCAGGGAACATAGAAATCTACATACATACATACATACATACATACACTTGAAAAACATTACCCTCCTTTTTGTGACAGTCGGGTAAAAAATCTTGAATTATAGAGTTTAATGGTGACAACGACTACGAGGAGAGTAAATCTATTGCAAAATTTACGACAAGAAGAATATTATATAACTTATATTACTCGGTAATAAAATAATCTAAAGTTCAAAACAATACAATCATGTAAAATAAAATAATTTCTAGGTACTTTAATATAACTTTAATATGTTTTACAGGTACAAAATACAGGCAGCAATTTCTTTTCTAAGCTTAGGGGAAGAAATGAAAAAAATACAATCACTTAGTGAGTATAGACGCTTCTTCACCCCTTTCCCGCAACAGGTCAGCTCGTCACAGTGCGTACGAAACACGATGTGACGATAGCATCGACAGTGTTCTCACAAATAATAATCTGTATGTGTATTACAGTCATCTAGTGTATTTACTTTTTTATTCTATTTATATAAACAAATAAAATTATTATATCTATGAATACTGAAAAGAGGGGAAAAGTACTAAAATGTATTTTATAAAAATAATTCTTTGAGTTTATTTCGCTGTATTAACATCTATATATAATATTATGTATAAAGTTAATTTCGATGTTATTATAGATCACGCCGTCTAAACCGCTGAGCATTAATTAGCTTAATAACGGTCCGCTACATTAAATAATTATTGTGTATTTGATGTTAACGCGTCAATTATTTGCGATATTTCATGCAAAATTAAATTGATGTATTACTCAATTGTAATTTGATTTCTATTGACTTACTAATGCTAGATGACTGTAACACACATACAGATATATAATGACTGCTCGTTTGTGCCCTTATGCGAAACACAAACACCCCCTGTAGTTATCACAATCGCGGTTATCCTATTGCGGGAGCCCGTAAATAAATAATTTAGCTTTATTCGATGACAAGTCAACGATAACTATATTTTATGAAATTGGGATTTCAAAATTGACTATAAATAGTGGAATAGAATAATTGCTTATTAAAGAAGCTTAGATGAATCTATTTTCTTTTAAGCATGTTTAATTAAAAAATTTCATGTCGTTATAGGTTCTTTGGCAATAGTTTTATTAATTAACAATTAAGAAATATTATAAAAACTAATCAAGTGACAGTCTATCTCATACAGAGTAATAATTTTTATTTTTTTTAAAGTAAATTTTAAATTCAAGTAATCTATGTATCTGTACCTATATCTTTGACTGATAGAACTCTGACAGTCTTAAACGTTAAATTAATATTTATTGGGTTACTTTAGCCTCCCTTTGTTTCCAGAAACCCAAAATAAAAAGCAAAATGCTTTGACATTTATGAAAATTATCATACCAAATTTGTTTAATAATATATATTTTACCATAAAACGGTAGAATAGAACTTAACGAAATTTTGTAAATGGAATCTCTATATCTTGAGATAGGGAATATACATAGATACTTTACAGCGAAAAAGCAATCTCGATGAAGGTGAATATGGCAATATATTTTTTATGCTGACCCATATTTTGTTGATGTTAGATATTGATATTGAAATAATGTTAAACTAAAATGAGATAAATCTTCGAATATTTTGGAGTATAGAGTACCTAGGCTTAATGTGCACTTACGTATTTTGTCATACGAATTACGATAAAACTAAGCTATCAGCGGATAAACAGTTTTCAGTTAAAGGGCTTGTCCAAAATATAGGTAACAGCATTTTTTTATTGAAAAAAGTTAAATATCGGTTAAAGAAGTATCCAGATAATAATTTATTTCTTAGATAGGTACTTTATATAAATGACGAATGCTAATTGCTTTTTAAAAGAATATAAACATAAAAATAAAAAAATATCCACAATGTCTTTTAGAATATAGATATTTAGCCCTACTTCCTGACACCGGAACTCGGATCGGAAAAATAGTCACTCAATCTTTTTCATGTCAGAAAACTATAAATAAAAGTGTTATATACTTGGAATTCGTACTCCGGACCAAAGCTAACTTGCTTAACAGTTTATGTTTATTTAAATATCTCCATTTTTTTAATAGCATAGGTGGCAAACGAGCAGTGAGTCACCTGATGTAAAGTGATCACCGACGTCCACAGATATCCGTAACACCAGAGGTCTAACAGATGCGTTGCCGACCTTTGAGGAAAGATTAAGCTCTTTTCTTGAAGATCCCTAGGTCGTATCGGTTCGGAAATACCGAGGGAGTCAGTTGATTCCAAATTGAAGTAAATTGAAATTGCGCTTATAGCGCACAGTAGTAGTAGCTAGTTTCAGTTCAAACGTAGCTATAGTAGTAGCTAGTTTCAGTTCAAACGTAGCTATAGTAGTAGCTAGTTTCAGTTCAAACGTAGCTATAGTAGTAGCCACTAAACTAGCTGCCTAATACATACTATATCACCTGTTTCTTAGAACTTGTTAGGTTAGTTGTTTCAGTGTAGTATAAATAAAAAACTGTAATAAAAATGTACCAAGTAATGAAAATTTATCTACTTTTTTTATTTTTTGTTCAGCCTATGTTGTCCCACTGCTGGGCAAGAGCCTCCATTCCGGTCTTTTGATTTCTCCCACCAGCTTTTGTCGAAAACATCGAGGTCGTCCCGCCAACGTTTCCTTGGCTGTCCTCGGCGTATGGCTCCGTCCGGGGCAGACTAGGTCCGGGACATGTCATGTGGGCCCACTTCTCGGCGTTCATCCTCGACACATGACCATCCCACTCCCGTTGAGCGTAGTGTCGTTTTCCGCACTCGGTCGACGCGTTTGACGCCGAGGATGCTACGCTCTATTGCCCTCTGAAAAATCTTGAGTTTGGACTTCTGGTGCTCTATGGAGTAGGATTAATTTTAATTTTTTTTTATTTATCTATTATAATTTAAATTTCAATAACCTGCCTTACAGTGCAACTACGGTAAATTTTCGTTTCTGTAAGTGAATAATAAACATTATTTTATTGTGGAAATAGGTTATTATGCTTTTCTTCATATCCTGAATATATTTGGATATTTAATAAATTTTCTAATAATGTAATTTTTTTACTCATAATCTCATAAACAGTAACTGTTTTATTAGTAAATCAAAATTTGGTCGTCGTAATTTTGAAACGTGTTTACAACGGTATAGAGTAAATGCGTTTCTTATTAACTTGCGCAACTAGCCCCGTTTATCCATTCTCTAAATATCAGACAAAGCCCTAAAATTAGCTGAATGCTTAACTTATAACACACGCTTGACTTACCCAAGAACTGTAATAATTACAGCACATTATGGGTACGCTATACTAGAATATTCAGCTTGCATTAGCGTTATTACGTGCAAGCTATAACCTCTACTTGACGACGTCGGTCCTGCGCCTGATATCTCTTCGATCGTGTCCGACTGTCGTTCCATCAGAATGTGAGAATAAGGGAATAGAGAGTGCATATTTTGTGTCTGCGCGCACACTTGTGCACTGTAATATGTCCTGCGCTGATGGCTTGTCCCTATAGAGAAGGGCAGCCGTTCAGGAACTACATTATGATGCTATAATAGATTTTTATAAAACGAATGTAGCTACAAATTCAACGAGTACGATGATGATAAGGAACAGCTCTTTTGGGGTGATATTCGTGTTTTAAGGTTTGAAATATTAAATAAGAAATACGAGGAAGAAGATGCCTTGTGTTTACAAAGTAGTTACTAATCGTGTATTTGTAGAAATAGTAAAGGTCATAAGGATCTATTAAGAAATAAAAACATTACTAATTATTATGAAGACTACTATCGAAGTCTTGTAGTTTTCATAACTACACTATGTTATACAGATACTTTGCCCTCTTTCCTCCTCCCTCCCTAGGCCACCGGCTACTTATATACCGCACGAAATGCAACAGCACAGTTGTGACTTTACAGAATTTATAGAAATAAATATATACCTACCAAAGCAGGCAGGTCTCTTTTATGTGTTATCCTCTGAATATAATAACTAACTTGAACACAAACTTGACTTTAACTATCAAACAGACTTATCAAAGTGACTTATTAGTATATACAACATAGTCGGTTTAGTACATAACTGACATTGTACTCAAAAAGCCATCCTCAACTAACCTAATTTTGAAACTGACCTAATTCATGTTAAGTCAAATATAAAAAGTTTTGGTTAAAAGGCCACCGTAACTAGTTTCTGAAAATAGTTGTTTTAAAAAAAATATCTAAATAATTAATAAAAAGATAAATATTTATCAAGCCTAATAGTTAAATAATACAATATCTATAATTAATCAAAGGGCAACTAACATTACTAGTTTAGTTTAGTAGTAGTAATAAAAAAAATGACCAAATTCTTCTTCTTTTGCGATTTCCCAAAAAGTTGAAATTTTTGTATTCGGTCATTTCCGTTCTAAAGGAGCGAGATTCGGAATATATAACGTATAATTTCGGGGCACCTGTTGTTTTTCTAATAAAGAATCTCACAGCTTCTTATAAAAACATTTTCGCCCTGTCCCGTCTGTAAAATCAATCTTAGTACTTACTGAGCTGCGCCTTATTTTCAGCTGCAAGAGGTTCTTAAATTGTTCATAAACATTTTCCGTAGGGACGCCGTCAGTCAATCAAACATGACTTATCTCGAGCGTGGAAATGTTGTGCTTTCATTACAGAGAACGCTTGTTTCAAAGCCATTCGTTCTCTTCGTTGTTCTATTATGTAACGCAACATAACATCAGCTACCTTTTATATAGGAGACATATAAAAGGTGTTTAACGTGATATTATTATCAACATGTTATTAATACGGATTTTTAAATAATGTTATGATGTTATCTATAAGTTATTAAAAACTTTGTAGTTCTTTTATGGGTTTTAGCACGATAAACACGCTCGACGTTTCTATTTTTTTGAAACTTCAAAATTCAGACTTTATGGCAATCACAAAGGTGTTACATTTTTATAATAATATGTTCTTATATTATGATATGAAATTAATCAATCTACGCGGGAGTCCACTGGCGCATAGATGCTCGCGCGTTGAATAGATGGGTATTTAGAGCTACATTATAATTTGTCCTGTCCAGTATTTGCTGCTGCGCGTTCTAGCACTCGCGCGTTAAACGTCTGTAATAAGCGGAACCAAGGAAGCGGAACTCTCTACACGCGCGTTCCACGCGCTAGCTGCCGGCGTGTCGACATACACGGTCGCCGTTGTTACGTTCAGAATGTGAACGTACCATTCACCATGGACTCGTGCGTCGTTCTGGTTCGCATTGGAGCAGGATTTCTTCCATACAGAACTATTTATAGACCCGCGTAAAACGCAGTATCTGGATAATAGAAATTGATAGTAACTCAATCGTCGTAACAACATCTGTACAAGATGTTAGTATTACCTACTGTATAAGTATTATATTATGTTTTAAGTAGGTAAGTAAATATCAAAAGTTGTACATTATTATTATCTTATTTTAACTTTGTTATTGTCAGTAGAATAAGATCATGAAAAAAACCATGAAAGTGGAGCGGGAAATAGGAAAATGCAAGGAAAGCTATCGGCTATATTATTTTGGCTGTTAAGTTGGGAAAAAAACATTAAATAGAGAGACATAATGTAGTTAAACATATTTTTTTTATTTTTTATTCGATTGGTAGTCAAAAAAGGTTTCGACTGTTTATATACCTTTATTATGCTACAAATATTCTCCTGTATATTTGATTGTTAAATTATCAACTCAAAGTATTACTTAATGTTAGTAATACAAAACCTGTGAAAGTTGAATACGAGAATATTAAGTAATTTTACGTTGTCAAAAGCCTCCGACTGCTCGCTTGCTTCCTTACATTAAAAAATCCTAATTAGTGCCCACAAAAAGTTAATTAAATTTATTAATTTCATAATGATTCGAATGAAAACATAATAAAATATCAAAAGAGACTATATACATTTCTTTTTTTTTTTGGTCTTGGTCATGATTACCGACGCGACGCCCATATACATCTGCAAAGAGGTTATACAGATATGATAGCGTCTTTTCTCCTTCACCTTGATGGGCATAAAACGAAAAAAAAAACGAAAACGAGTGCGTGCATTTTTACATTTTACATTTTTACGTGCATTTTTTTAGGTTGTTCAGAAAAAATAAAATAGCAAACGATAAATAAAATGAGGTAACAAGTAGAGTTGACTAAACAACAAAAATCAGATCAATCGGAGCAATAGTTTGGCACAGAATTTTTTTTAAGTTTTTTCTTACTTCGTACTCGCTGTAGTTGTCAGCTGATAGCGAGTATGGGCCGGCCGGGGTCATTTATCCCGTACGCGGTTGACGTTCATTGTACGAGCCGATACAAAGCATGAATACAAATGCATTCTTTTTGTATGTATTTTACTTTCGCTATTTAACTTGTTTGAAAAAAGTATTTTCGCATATTTGTCGGAAACTTTTTTTATAGTTTCGGATTAACTGTAGACACTTATAATACACTAGCTGTGCCCCGCGGTTTCACCCGCGTTTAATTTCTAAGAAATCCATATAAACTTCAACACCCTATTTCGCCTTTTAGGGATTGAATTTCTAAAAATCCTTTCTTAGCGGATGCCTACGTCATAACATCTAACTGCATGCCAAATTTCAGCTTGATCCGTCCAGTAGTTTGGGCTGTGCGTTGATAGCTGGCTATGTCACGTTTGAGTTTTATATACTATATAGATATTGTGGTTTAATTTAATGCCTCTCGCTTTCATCAACCTTGTATATTTATAATAGAATGAAGAAACATGTTTTTAAGTAGATGCTCCTTTGAAATATATTATCATGTGAATTAAAAACTCTATCGGAAAGTTATTTTATTTTAACACAAATGAATTACAAATTGCTAGAGCTAGTTGTTGAGAGAGAATCTAGCTCGGTCCCAGGATACTAGAATTATTTATTTGAAAAGAAAGAGATACATAAAAGAGTTCTGTTGCGTCCGTGGTGGAATAAATGAAATAGAAGATTTTGTACATGAGTTAAAATTTAATACATCTAATCTAGGTTTACTTTGAAGTACCTACGAGGAAACTAATTTTCTTTGACTCGCGCTATCCAGTTTAAATCTACAGCGGTTGAATTTCATCTAAACTGCTGCAATCGGCTTACGGTAGCTGTTTCTCTAATACCACTTAAATAAAATAATGTAACCGAATTAACATTTTCGCTATACCGCTCGTTGATGTTGTTGTGTTTGGTTTATTTATTTACTATTTTCATAATGTATGTATGTAGGTATATAATGAGGGTAAACGACCAGTCGGGTTCCCAAGATGTAGTTCATTTCCGACGCCCACAACAGCTATAACATTAAAGTTTTTCAGTTGTGTTGCTGATATTTCATTAAGTGGTAGTACGCATGCAGGCGAATTGAGCCGGAACGACCGGGGAGGTACTTCTCGCTTACACTCTCTCAGTCTCGCGGCACCGACGTACAGGGACAGATGTGCTGCTGTTTTTCATAAGGCAACAAATATCCACTACAATTACACTATAAATACCACGACAAAAATATATTACCTATCTCCACTTTACATTGAGTAGTGAGATGTAACATAACAAACTGCTTTTTAAATTTTATTGTACCACATTTTCGGTGTGATTTTGAGCTTAACCATGGGTGGCTGGACGAAAGAACAGAAAAACAGACAGCGAAATTATAAGGGTTTCTTGTTTTTTTTGCAGCCCTAAAAACGAGGTTAAAACTTAAATAAACCTCTTTTTACCAATATATACATATTTTTAAAATATCTGGATAAGGGAACGTTGGGAACTTGGAAGATACTAAGAAGAAAAAAGAGTTTAGAAAAATAATAGACATCTGAGTCGAAGTTTGTTCTAATAATTTTTCTCGACGTGGAACCGTGCAAAAGGATCAGGTTCCTGTCCTGATCCCTAGCCCCAATACCCCAAAGGAGCACGCTACCAATGTACAAATC
>LUGF01052399.1:8641-25940 GCA_001625245.1 Calycopis cecrops | reverse complement strand
TCGCTGTACTGTCCGCTGATAGCGAGTATGGACCAGTACGAGGTTGACTTTCACTGTACGAGCCGATACAAAGCATGAATACAAATGTATTCTTTTTGTATGTATTTTACTTTCTCTGTTTAACTTGTTTGAGAAAAGTATTTTCGTATACTTGTCGTAAACTTTTTTTTATAGTTTCGGATTAACTGTAGGCATTTATAGTATATGTGGTTTTAAAGCCTCTCGCTTTCATCAACCTTGTTATAATAGAATGCAGAAACATGTTTTGAAATAGATGCTCCTTTGAAATATATGGCTATATTATCATGTGAATTAAAAACTCTATCGGAAAGTTATTTTATTTTTACACTAATGAATTACAAATTGCTAGAGCTAGTTGTTGATAGAGAATCTAGCTCGATCCCAGGATACTAGAATTATTTATTTTAAAAGAAAGAGATACTTAGAAGAGTTCTGTTGCGTTCGTGGTGGAATAAATGAAATAGAAGATTTTGTATATGAGTTAAATTTAATACATCTAATCTAGGTTTACTTTGAAGTACGAGGAAACTAATTTTCTTTGACTCGCGCTATCCAGTTTAAATCTACAGCGGTTGAATTTCATCTAAACTGCTGCAATCGGCTTACGGTAGCTGTTTCTCTAATACCAGTTAAATAAAATAATGTAACCGAATTAACATTTTCGCTATATTGCTCGTTGATTTTGTTGTGTTTGGTTTATTTGTTTACTATTTTCATAATGTATGTATGTATATAATGAGGGTAAACGACCAGTCAGGTTCCCAAGATGTAGTTCATTTCCGACGCCCACAACAGCTATAACACTAAAGCTTTTCAGTCGTGTTGCCGATATTTTATTAAGTAGGCGCATGCAGGCGAATTGAGCAGAAATGACCGGGGAGGTACCTCTCGCTTACACTCTCTGACTGTAGTGACACCGACGTAAAGTGACAGCTGCTGCTTTTCATAATGCAAAAATATTTACTACAATTAAACTATAAAGACCACGACAAAAGTACATTATTTCCCCTTTACATTGAGTAGTGAGATGTAACATAACAAACTGTTTTTAGTTTTTATTGTACCACATTTTCGGTGTGATTTTGAGCTAAACCATGGATGGATGGACGAAAGAACAGAAAAACAGACAGCGAAATTATAAGGGTTTCTTGTTTTTTTTTGTAACCCTAAAAACGAGGTTAAATCTTAAATAAACCTCTTTTTTACCAATATTTACATATTTTTTTAATATCTGGATAAGCGAACGTTGGGAACTTGGAAGGTACTTGAAAAAGAGTTTAGAAAAATAATAGACATCGGAGTCCTGGTATGTTCTAATAGTTTTTCTCGACGTGGAACCGTGCAAAAGGATCAGGTTCCTGTCCTGATCTCTAGCCTCAGTACTCCAAAGGAGCACGCTACCAATGTACAAATCGGACCCGCCACTCGTTCCAATCCACGCCGCTTCTGCTGATTCAGATGGACGGATGGACGACCCCGAGCCGAGCTGTTCTTAGTCTGGCCTCTCCGCCCAAGCCTATCCTGTATGGTAGCAATTACTGGCATAGCCTTGGGAATCACAGAGGCAATGAAGCCCTTCCCTCCACGCCAAGGTAGAGAAGCATCTTCGGGGGCACGTTTATCCACATGCGCTATTACAATTTTTAACTAAGATGGCAAAATTTATTTTTATTTCGGAATTATATTGCAGCAGAATTTTAGTGTTTGTAAACACGACTTAAACTACATATAGGTACATCTAAAAATAAACAAAGCTATTGGCAATAAAAAAAAATAACAAACGAATTCGTTCAGGAACGACAAAATCAAACAATAGGGAACGAGTAAAAGGTTTTTGAATCGGGTAGCAGACCAATTTGGCATTTACGAGACGTAAAAATTAATGTGCCTATCGTATTGGGCGATAAATCAGAATGAATATTTTATCAGACATTGCCTGGCTTCAAAGTAATAAATTATATGCCGCGGTTAGGCAACAACTTTTTTTCTCCTGACAATTGAAATAACGGGTGTAACTCAATTTGAATTTTATGGCAAAAATAATTGTACGCTCGGGATTTATTCCCATAAAAGTATTTACAGAAAACATGTCTATAGCAATATTTTACTTTAATAGGGCAAGTCTTTTTTACTTCTACTTTTTTGAGATATTATATTCATGAGAATAAATCTAAATGCATGTAGATCATTATAAAGGCAATATAAGGGTTGTGCCTCTGAAGTGGAATCGTGGCGGTTAGAACTTGTACAATATTTTCTAATAAGCGTGCCAAGCTACGACATAAAGTTATATTTTTTACAGTCGGGTTTTTGTTTTTCTTTAATTAACAATTTTGAATATATAATGTTAATGTCAAACCAAATCTTGTGTTACTCCTTCCAACTTGTTACAACTTGTTTAGTAGTGGTCGGTTTTGCGAGCAATGCCGCTTATCTATGTCCACTGATCTCAGAGACTTTTACGTGGGTAAAACTGCGTGGCACAGCTAGCATTTTAGATCTTACTTTCCTAATAAAAGAAAAGGCATTTTCGTAAAAATAATAAAAAGCTTTCAGGAATAACAAGCATTTAACGGAGGTGGGTGTGGAGTCAATATAATTACATACTACCCACGTAACACGTTGATGAAACACTGTTGTTTTAAATTAAGTCCATACTTGTACTTAACTCTTACGAATATAGGCTTACTTTCTATAAATTAAAGTATATAGGATAAAATAATAAAGGTTATTTAATTCATAAAATGTATGAGCATAAAATGTAAGTCTTTTTTTCCGACTATATTCCCCTAATAAAGAGGATACTTCCTGACAGGGTACTCTAATGCGTTGTCCTTTTTTATCCCACCCACGCCAATGGGCCACCGTCCACACACAAGATGTAGGAGGAAGACAGCATAAACATAAACCTAAGTGGTTTTTCATGTTATCTACTAACTCTTTTTTTATGGTATGGGGGGGGGGGCAAACGAGCAGTCGGAGCCATTTTCATGACTACCGACGCCCATAGGCATGCCCATAGAGGCTATACACATGCGCTGCCCACCTTTCTTCTTCCACCTCCATGGACCACCCGCTACTTACACACCGCACGAAACGCGACAGCGCATCTGCCACCTGAAGCCAGTCTCGTGTAAGCAAGAGGTACCTCCCCGGTCGTGCCGACCCACTTCGGCTGCATTTAAGCATGTAGTGTGGCACTACCTCTTACTAAAACTAACAATATGTTTTGTAACTTTTAAGCTGGAAAAAAAAATAAAAGAAAAAAAAAAAATTAAAGACAGGTATGATGACGGTCGACTGGAGGCGGTCGTATTCCCGTTATTTTGCTGCTACGTAACAACGGCACCAGCTCATGCTGAAAGTAACGAAAGTGACCTTAAATTATAGCTACTCACTATTTCAGAAAATGCGTGTACTGGAATTATGTTAAGCTGACGATAATCATAAACGAGATGAAGGTAGGTGACCTGCCTGTGAAGCAGAATAAATCTCGGTATTTTTATTGGTCGTAAAAATCTCGTCGTTATTGAGATTGACCTTTTTATCCGATTGCGTCAGAAGGAAAGAAAAATGTATCAAGTACCTATATCAATATAATTATGTAGGTTTGTTGACTTTAATGTTTAGTAGGGTTTTAAGCTTTGCAACATGATGATAGGTAAGTCTTTAAATTTGTACAATATTGCATATAGTAATAAATACAAAAAGAAAGTTGATGATAATAATGATAATTTATGAAGTTCTAGAAAGTAATACCAAAACGGTTTTGAAAATATGCTCCAATTGTTTGGTTTTTCATTTATAGTTTATACAGTGATACGTCAAACTATAATATTGGTTTGTGTAAATTAACAATTAATTGGATGTAGATTTCTCATTTACAGTTCATCGAAAAATTGGTTAGAGATTACATTATTATCTAAGCCTTACACATCTTTGTGGCTGCTTGACAGAAGTTAACGAATAGGAACTAATGGTTCATCAGACCATTTGGGATAGTGGTCACGGCATACAGAGCTAACCTTGATGTGAAACAATATTAATAGTTTATAGCCCAGTTGCTAGAGGCAAATAAGGCTTAAAATTTACTGTAATTAGGTCCAGCAAATTATGCGCAAAAATGGGTTGGTCTGTTCACACACAATGAGAGAAAATTTTGTTAGTCATTTTGGAGTTGCACAAGACTGTTTAAAAAATGGTTTTATAGGCAAAAAACAGTTTTTTTAAGATAACTAAAAAACAACAAGCAATATCGATTTAAAATTTTTATCCTTTTAAAGTGATTATAATGTGGTCATTTTGCGACCTTAAAGTTCAAAATCGGTCAACAAATAGTTTAAATAATTGCAAGAAACCATCAAAAACACGCAAGTTTTTAAATATTTTTATTTTTTTTATAATGTTCCTGTACGCTTGTAACTGTGCATAGGTAAATATTTCTTTCAACAATTTACAAGTACCATAATTTTTTTTTTGAAAAATTTTTACAACCTTTTGAGTTATTGACAATAAACGCTAAAAAAAAAGGAAAGTAAAAATTTATAACCTTCCCGTGGTTTTAGTCGTCTTATGGGTGCTTATTTTTTGCCTCTTGACTTATATTTTATTAATATGAAAAGTGTTGGTCCAATTTCGATCGTTATCGTCTTTAAAATGGCCTCCGAGGAATGGCCCATTTTTGGTCCGCACGTTTTCGCAAAATTTTTCAAAAAAAAAATTATGGTACTTGTAAATTGTTGAAAGAAATATTTATGCACAGTTACAAGCGTACAGGAACATTATAAAAAAAAATAAAAATATTTAAAAACTTGCGTGTTTTTGATGGTTTTTTGCAATTATTTAAACTATTTGTTGACCGATTTTGAAGTTTAAGGTCGCAAAATGACCTCATTATGATCACTTTAAAAGTCTTAAGCAACTCCAAAAATGACGCACAAAATTTTTATCTCATTGTGTGTGAACAGACCAACCCATTTTTGCGCATAATTTGCTGGACCTTTACAGTAAATCATTTTCCTCTAGCAACTGGGCTATTAACTATTATGGTAGGTAAACAATGTTTTCATTACTATTAATTATTTAAATATTTTATGATTACTTGATTAATATTGCTTCAATGTAAAAAACCATTTAAATATCAGAACAGTGTGTTCATTATTGTTATTAGTAGTATGTATAAAAGTATCTTATAAACAAAAAAATATTTATTGGTAATGTTTATATAAAACAGTAATTTTCTTAAGTCACTTAGACCGCAGTTTTCATTTTGTATGCGGAGGGTTAACACGAATCAGACATGTTTCATTAGTTTAATTATAATTTTTTTGTGTACACAGCGTGTCCTGAATTATTGTTTAACTTGATAAATTAAAAACCGTACGAACAGAATTAAAGATTGAACAAACATACGAAATTATATAATGCAAAAGAGATCAAGTAAATACTTGAAGTTGAGGCTCTGGGGTAATCACAAAAGTTGTCTTTTATATTAAAATAACGTTTGCAGATTCCTTTTTCACAACTTAAGCATTGTATTTAAAATTTGTTTGATAATATTGCTGACTTTTTTTGTGAATAATATTGTCTTATAGGTACTTAACAAAATGGAACGATTAATCTTTTCATGGGATTTATAAGGAAAAGTGAAGAAAGCAGGGAAAACAAGAAATGGAATTATTTGTATCTGTAATACCATAGAAACTACCGCAAGTATCCGCAGGGTCTACTGCACACCCTTGAAAACATACGAGTCAACAATATGCATGACTTTTACATTCGGTTTCTTTTAAAGCTATTTATTATGGTATATCTCAGTCGCCGAGGAGAGGACTTCGTGAAACGTGAGCTTATTGAGGACTTCAGTTATTTGAATGTATGGTATGGTATCATAGGTAAAAAATAACGTGTGGCGTTGTTTAATTCACATAATATATCATAGTTTATGACAATGTTTAAAAATTTCAGCATCGCCAGTCAGTTCCTCAGAACGACCAGTGTTGATTCACTTCCGAGCCACCCATGTTGACACTCGGAAATAGAACACCGCTCCACAAATTTAATTAGCTCTTATTTGCATTCAAACCTGACGGTATATTGTGCATATTAACTTCAGGTCATAATAGGTTGCTGAAGCTAATAACTCGATGTTGGAAAAAATTATATTATTTCGTATGAGGAAATAACATAGTAGACTTGTAGCTCAAGCCATGACTATATCAGATTTAAAATATTGTAAAAGAGTTTACGGAATAGTGCCAAAGCTTTCCAATGGCCGTGGAATGGATTTGCACCACGGAGACAGCAAAACAATTTTTCGCTGCAAAGGTTACTTGTAGTAATGCTCCGTACAGATCTATCAGATTGCTAAACTTATCATCATGATCTTTTAGCTTTCATAGGAAACCGAAGATGGCCAATCTTCTAAGTATGACCATAGATAAGTGCAAATACAATATAGAACCTCAACTAAATCAATGCTAGTGACCGCTTATTAGTGTTAATTGCATGTTTACCAGAATAAATCACATGCACATTGCACGATGCAGTTACATAATAACCGATTAACCGCCGTCTACCGCGTTGTTTTAACTTTATTAGTGGTTCATAAAGAAACATTTAATGGTCCTAAAATTATGTTTTTTTTACTTAAGACATATTCTAGGTTTTCCTACGTTTAAAATAAAATCCATAAATAGGCGAGGTTCTTGGCAAGTAACGATGAAAAATATATAAAAATTATCTTTAAAATGGACACAATATGTTGGATGATGCGATACCAAAAACCCACACTTGATTGAACACTATACCCTTTCCAGTACAATAAAGATTTTCAAATTTCCTCAATACTAACAATCATTACGAACGAATGGGTAAAATATTCAATCTAAGATAATCTACCAATATAATGCTAGCCAATGGCGATATGGCGATCAATGACCGCCGAAACATCTTCACTCCTCGTGCATCCAGCCCGGACTGGCTGCTACGTAGATATAACTGTAGTTAAACTATAATTTTCAGGTTAATGGTGGACATGCACTTCCTAAATATAGCCTCCAGAACTTCTTTGGCCCTGCGGCTGGTACTAATTTCTACAAAATATGTAACATGTTTTTGGTTTTATTTATGTAGTGTTTAACTGAAAGGCAACAAATACGGCTGCTTGCATCCAAATTAAGCTCATTTAAATTATTCGATGTTTCAGATACGTAACTCTTTAATGAGATCATTAACTATGTAAATAAAAACGGCAATAAAATACTATTTACCCGCAAAAATAGTTTGAAAATACTATTGTGTAATTTTCATAATATTAATTATATATAACAGTAATATAATTTTTTATAGGACTTTGGTAAAATGTGTCAATAACTAAATAAAATTTTATATAAAGTTGAGGATGTCCACAATATTCAGCATTGTAATATAATCTAAATAATTATAATATAATAAATCTTTAGCATCTTATAAAGTTTAGTGAAGTCGCTAATTTTATACAAGTCACTATAAATATTAAAATACGTTGACAGGCCAAAGTTAAATAAATTTGACTTTATTTATTTTTGTACAAACATAATGAATTTGGGACAAATACAATTTTCAATATCATTTCTAAAAATAATAATACCATAACCGAGAAATACTTTCGACAAATATAAAATATTTCGAAATTCGTGTTATTTCTTTAAATACAATATCTAATACATTAAATACAAAATTTGTATTTACATTTAATGTACATTTAATGTAGGATGTCAAAAACAATACCATGATAGGTTTTTACCTTTACAGTGCCAGACAATGTAAATATTTAATAATTTTCCTGAATAAAAATATAATATTTATATTAACTTGGGTTGTTTATTCGAAAGATTGAGTTGGAAACAACGCAAACAGTAGATGGAAAAATAATTGTCCATCTACATGGAAAGGACTTTGAACGAGATTTGATCCTCTAATAAGTATCATCATTATCACCAACCTTCATTTATTCACTGGTATAGTTTGTAATGTTCTATTTGGTAAACATGAACTGACTTTATCACAAAAACGTTTATCGTCGAAAACCTTATCGTTGTGTAGGTAATATACTATCGAATCATAATCATATTAAATCACCAAATTCAAAGAAGAAATTATTTTGTATCGCATATATACTTAATTATAAATATATATATTTTACAGCTGTAAGCTAGCGAAGACACAATAAATTATTGATTTAAAAATATGTAGGTCTAAAAATATAATATTTTTAATATAACATAAAAAGGAATCACAAACGTGATTGTGACCTAATATGTTGTTGAGTAAAGTAAATAAGTATAAAGTAGAAAAATTTAAATAAAAAAATATATGAATGATACCTTTTGCCAGCCCTTATCTGAAGGCACTCAGTTGTGATTAAGGGCTAAGGAGTACTCAATAGAAACTAATAACCCTAAATTCCCTAACGGTTTATGTGCATAAAATATTGAAGTAGAGCTCGCTTCAATCCTAATATAAATTCTCTCCTGCCGCTTCGATCGGGAAACAGGTTAGATACGCTTTAACAAATCGCACGTAACGTAAAGCAAAATAAGTGGATTTTAATCCACTTACTTCGCTTTAGGTGTTTTTTTTTTATTTTTGTAACAATTTTATTTGCATATTTATTTATCATAACACTTTTACTTAACTTATATCAGTAATACCATAAAGTATGTAATTTATATAGAATAATGCAGCATAACAGCTGTGACAATAATAACAATCCCAAATCTTGGCTACCAAACTTTGGACTCTATTGTTTGGTTTCGATTAGTTTGTAGGTAGGATGTAGATTAATTTGGTAGTACATACATTTTTAATGTATTTAGCCACTTCGTCCTTTAAAAAGCAAAACAATGAGCAAGGACAGGCTGGCTCAGTGGTAGATAACGTATTCGCGGGTCGAATCCCGTTTAGGTCAGCATGTTTTTCTATACCTATATTATACTAGTTGACCCGACAGCCGTTTTTTTGTCAAAATATGTTGTCATGGTAACGTGTATTATGAGGCTGAAATATCAATCCGTTATTTTGTCCTACAGTAATGTATTTCAATAATATATATATTTAATATAATAACTATAATAATATATAATAATTTAATAACTTTTGCTATTTTTTATATTCGTTTGGATGTATTGTGTTGTGTGTTGATGTGTTCGGAGTGGATAGTCCCCAAAGCGAAGAAGTTTGGCCTCCAGCCTGTCTCAGGTCTCTGGATCCTGTTGCTTGTAGATTCAGGTCCTTTCAATTATAGCGGCTGAGTTGAACCGACTAAATCTCTGCGGGTGCCCCGTTTAGTCGGTGTTACACAACGTGTCGAGTCCGACATTGGACTAGGGGCCACCAGGGCTCCTAGGTATCATTGGTAAATATATTCCCCTGCGTAAATAAAAAAAAGGTTTATTCAGCTGTTACCGCGAAACCTTTATTTGATGTAAAAATCCAAAATACATTTTCTTTTATATAAAATAACAAAAATGAAAAACTTTTCCTCGTTGATTCGGGCTTATCCGAGCGACATTACTTTTATTATTTTCTTGTATCTCTTTTATTATTATTTCTTCGTGTATCTGATAAGGTGTGTGTTTTAATATTTTTTCCCAAAATGTTTTAATTTTGTTTTAAGCTGCAATTTCTATATAAATACTTGTATTGTAAATAAATAAAAAAAAGCAAACATCAATTTTCAATGTGTGACGCCTACCCAAAAAATTTTAAACCGGCATTAGTAGAAGTTTTCATAATATGGTCGATACTTCATTAGTTGCACTTTGGGTCTCTAAAAAGTAGCATTTAGACCTAATTCCATAATACATACATGGATTAAGTATCCGTATCCAACAAATATCAATGGCTAGTACTGATTTTCATTAACTAATATCTGTGGACATAATATTATATAAGGACACAGCCTAGCTCCGTGCTAAGTACCGTAAGGACTTGTGTTACGGGTACCGGGTTTTATAAATTTAAAAATAAATTATATATTTAAGATTTATATTGTATAAATACATAGATAGACATCCAGGACCAAGGCGGGATTCGAACCCGTGGCTCTTGACGAAACATGCTGTTTTAGCCCAGCACTGTACCACTTTCGTCGTCGTCAATTAATTGACTTACTTGTTTTGAAAGTGTCTCATTATTCATGTCTTAAATAAATATCATATTATGATTATCCTACTAATATTATAAATGCGAAAGTTTGTAAGGATGTTTGTTACTCTTTTACACAAAAACTACTCAACGGATTTTCACGAAACTTTACAGTAATATAGCTTTCATATCAGAATAACATAATAAGTTAAAATTTTGAATCATTTTTTAAAGTCCGAACTCAACGCGGGCGAAGCCGCGGGCGAAAGCTAGTATTACTATGAAATGATTATTTTGTAACACCATTGAGAAATATCAGCAGTGATGGATGGATGGATGGATTATTATAATTATAACAGTTTTGGTGTTTGTACTGGTAGTTTCACAGCAACAATTATAATAATTATATAGGTTTACAATACCTTCTCACGCTTGTCTGCAGGATGGATATCAAGTAACACCTATTAATACTAAAATTGTTTTACAAGTTGAACTTTTATTCAGTGGGATTAGGATAATAAGATGTCTGAACGTAAACTATATTTCAAGATAAGATCATCAGATCAGTAAAACAAGTGAATAACATTTACGTTGTCGTCTGAATTTTGTTTAGGCAAAACATCCCGATAAAATAAAAGTTGTTAGCAAATCGAAAGACGAGTAATTTGTAAGTTTTATTTCTGGATATCTTAATTGGCTTTGTGAGGTTGTCCAAAGAAATAAATCCACAAAGAAAGATTATGGTTTTAATTCGGATAAAATAAAATGCTCTCTCATATTATTATTTTTTTACTTACTCAAATGTTGAATTCCTAAAGTCGAACTTGAAAATACAAAGATGGTTGATTTGATTTGGTTTTTTAAAGCATTTTAAGACCTTTAATGCAACAAAAAGAAAATCACGCAGCACGCATCAAATGCAGATTCGATTTTGTTAATTGCTGCGGGCGATACAATACACACAACATACATAGTGATATCTATAATAGATCGTGACAGATATCACGAATATAGACTTCTAGAAATTACTATTCCCCCGCCCGTTGTTTTATAAGGAGATAAATCCATTATGGAATATTTTCACAAGAGTGAAATTCTCTCGAACATGGAGCTTTAGTGCCGAGAACGTCCCAGCGGGCTCCGAAAAATATTCCACTGCTAACAATTTTACGTAGTTGTATATGCTTAAACGTAGGATTCATTGTTTATATAGCTACATACAGCTGAACAAATAATTGCTGATCATAAAATGGAAAATTAAGGCAGATTATACTACTTCTAAAATTATTATATACGACTGTTTTTTGGTCTAGTTGTGAGTATGTTTAGCGACCTCACCATCTGGGGATCGTAAGGTCAGGGTTTGAGGCAGACCATCACCAGACAAGGCTCCCCATACCGGACAGGTTTGGGGGGAGAGGCCAGACTACGAGCAGCTCAGCTGGAGGGTCCTCCAACCGTCCCTCCAATCAGTAGATGGTGGTATAATATGACAACTGGCAGGTCACATTCGTGACATTGTAGCGCGCATCTTTGAAGTACTGGGGTCAACATGGGAACCGGACGCCATTGTAGGGTTAGATCCGACGACGTAGTAGAGACTGTTCAGAGGCGGCCGGCGACCCAGGGATGAGAAGTCTGTCCTTTTCGCCGACGCCAACCTGTCGCTGGAGGGATCAAGGATGCAATTATAGCGGCTGAAGACACCCGCAGGGATTTAGTCGGTAAGGATAACCCAGTTGCCGAGCACGATACTGTACCCGGATGAGCCACCCGGAATCCCGGGTAGCGTATGTAAAGATATTCCCCTCCCTTAAAAAAATGTCTAAAGTTCCTTAGTACGATTTCTTTATTATTATAGTTGTTAGGATTATGTAAATGGCCTTAAAACTTATTTAGTGGGTACAAGTCAACGGCCAAGTCACAAAATTGAAGCGAAGTGGAATCGCTATTATATAAGGTTGCTAGAAATACAGGTCGCTAGCTCGAGTCAAAGTACACTCAGCGCCATCTAGTGACGTGTGCTGGTACTAACTCAAAGTAAAGTGAGCGATGACGAGAGCGAGTGCTAGTACATAATATTTATCGATCTATGTGAATTCTTTTTGAGTTGAAGATTTAGCGTTCTAATCCTATTCATAGGTTCTCAAATAGGGGCCTGAAAATGCAGCAAAATGGTTTCAGAAAAGATGGTATGGCAGTGTATGCTTCGCGCTCATTTTGGCATGGGCACTGCAGTGCCCCAAGATAACCTTGTTCCCACTCGGTGTTTTTATTTGTTTTCCTACGCGACGAATCAGCTACTCGATAAGTATTGATGTGCGAAAACTAATACATCGTGGTTTCAAAGATGCCTTCCTTCATTATATAAATGAGGAAATTGGACCATTATGTTGTATCTACATATTTTGCGAAAGTTTGTATGATTGTTTGTTCCTCATTTTACTAATTTATAAATTTCATGACATAAATAGAGAGTAACTTGGATTAACACATAGGATAGTTTTTATCCTGAAAAAATGTTCCTATGGACTGCCATGGGATGATTTTTTCCACGGGATCGAAATTTGAAAGGTGACACCGCGTAGCGCAGCTGCTAGTACCTAGTAGCTATCTAAAAATGGGATTGATGTTTATTTCGTTAAATATCAAAACCTTGACCAAGTCAAAATTATCTTACAACTAAATCCTTTTTTTTTGTTGCGATAGTTTTTTTGTTTCCTAATCAATAAATCTTCCTGGGACTTATAAGTTACAAGATCATAAAGTTATTGATACTTTCATATGGCATTATCATGTTTATAATTAATGTACTACGTACTTTCAAAATATATTCTATTCTTAATTATACAACTCAGACTAGCGCAAATTCTTTATTGAATATTCAATACTACCTCGGATTTCTTAATAGAACATTAGTTAATTCCAAGAATATATTATTTATGTAAGTAGAAAAGGTGCAATTGGTCTTCTTTAGGACTAAAGAACGGTCATTACTTGAATTATTATAAGCCTTGTTTACTTGAACAAGTGAGCCTCCTCGGACCTACCTAATGCTCTTCTATTGACTTTTACAAAGCGACTGCAATGAATTCCCACTTTCTTTTCACATTTTTTTCTTTTTAGCCGAGATTAAATGTTATTTGTTTGGTAACTCGGTTTATGCTAGCAGTATTTTGTGGCACAATGTTGTAGCGACATTACAGATGATAATAAAAGTCGATGTAATTTAAGACCAGTATATAGACAAGATTATCATCTTTTAATTATATAAAATGCGATATTGGCACGAAATTTTAGTTTAGTATCATTTCTTTAATTAAATATTAAAATGCAAGATAAATATTTATATTAATATCATTATCCCTCAAACAAGTATTGTCTTGTATAATTTGCCGAGATGAAATCGCTCTTTCTAAAAGTGCCAAATTTCATAAAAATCGGTTCAGCAGCTTTTGCGTGGAAGAGTAACAAATAAATAAACAAACAAACACACAAACTTTCGCATTTATAATATTAGTAGGATAAGTAGAATTCGACGGGTGAATTCACTTACGGCCCAGACTTAATCTACGGCGTTAAGGTTACTGTCGGTACTCTTAGAGAATAGATCTTCTACATAATAAAACATCACAAATAAATAATGAAACAGCCGGAATCCTTAACTACATTAATGAATTTTGTAAGTCCTTACTTTATTAATTACTGTATGTTCATTCCGGACTGGTTTTATTATGGGCTCTTAAATAGTTCTCCCGTGCATGGCGTTTTGCGTTATTGTATTCAGATCCTTTGTTTTCCATAAATCTTAATTTTTGGGAACAGTATAGACTTTTACGGTCTATCACGACCACGCGCCTGCCAGTCGCCAGTTGTAATGTTGCAAGACACAGGATTGATCTTCAGCAAGTCGTTATAGCGCAGGTGTTCTCCGTCCTGCTATCGTTTACCGAAAGAAAGCTCGGAGTAGAACACCTCCTATGGCTGCCTATTTTCATTCATGCAAACATGACGCCACAATCAAGGTTGCCATTTAGTAACTAATGCCTGACTTCTATATATATCAGCTCAACGTAGGAATGCAGTGTTAGGGACATGATCCTCCTACTTAAGGCGCATAATTTCTCTGTCCCTAACACTGCATTCCTACATTGAGCTGGTTTATGGTCAAGTCTCAGCGGCGTACAGTAAAGTAGTGACAACTTTTCTGTATACTAACGTCCTTAAAATTGATTTCATTGATTGAAGCTTTAGTTCCAAACACGCATATAGACTTTCCCAAAGACAGTGACAGTGCATCGCTCGATTCGACTCGAGAGCTGGTACCTCTGCACTGTAGTCAACATAATATTCTCTTTCTTCAAGCGACTACCTATGTATTTGAAGTCTGACGCTTCTTCTCACGCCATACCGTTCAAGGTGACATTTGTATGCTTTTCTCTAGATTCTCTGTGAGACTGTTTAGACACGAAAGAACCGGTCTGAAAATTTGTTTTAAAATCTAAATATTGCTATCATATTTTCATTGATTTTAAAATGCACGTTAGAGTTGTAAGACACGAAGGACAATGATCATAGTAGATAAGCACAAAGTGAAAAAAACTCAAAATAGCACTGGAGTGATTGCAAAATATTTACGAACAATCTACGTTATATGTAAAAAATTATCCAGTTTATAAAGATAATTAGATTTATAATCCTTATATTCGGACACATTGTATGTTGGCCATATAAAATAGATCAAATATCGCTAACCTCACAATACAATTTTGTGAACCGCCTGATAATATAATAATTACAATATTTTTTTTTATATTTTTTTTCTTAACGCTCACAATAATAGTGTGTATTATAATTTGCTC
The DNA here is from genome assembly GCA_001625245.1 of Calycopis cecrops. Taxonomy (NCBI): domain Eukaryota; kingdom Metazoa; phylum Arthropoda; class Insecta; order Lepidoptera; family Lycaenidae; genus Calycopis; species Calycopis cecrops. The sequence continues at coordinate 10,929 of LUGF01052399.1, read as the reverse complement.
TATTTAAATAAACACATTCGTTTCAATATTATACCAATAGAGAAATGATCCACCGAGTACACATACTTTAGTTAACGTCTTAGTAACTGATGCAATCACTTTCACGAATATTTGTTTAGCTAAAATAAGTATCTACGTCCCAACTACGCGCAGAACTTTATTTTCGAGCACAATCTAATTTAACTCGCTCTAAGAATCAGTTCCATATGGATAATACAAAAACAAATATTGCATAATTTGCGCCACCTCGCAGAATAATGAATGTGTCTAAAATAGCTATTAATTTTATAAAATCGATATGTTTACATGCTCACGACATACGACACCTATAAAGATAAATTTAAAAAATACATACAAAACATTATATACGTTTCTGTTTATCAGGTCTGCTGGAAGAGATTCCTGTATGGAATAAGCTGTACCTTTGTACTTGTCTGTAATGCGAGTATATCTCGGCTTAGTATATAAGTTTCCAAGTACATCAATTGTTAAATAAATAAAATAAATACATTCTTAAAACTAGACTAAGCTAATACTGATGCGTTCAAAACTTTATACAATTATTTTCCTTTCACATTTCTTTCGTCTAAGATTATAAAAAATATGTTCTTAGTGAGACTCAAAAGACGCAATTTGTAATTATTTCATTTTAACTTTATTTATTGTTATTTACCCTGAAATTATTCCTGTCTCCCATCCTCAAAATAAATAAGACTATATAATATAAATACTGTTGGCTCAAGGTTAAGTTAGGTTTCTGAAAAGGAGAAACTCTGGTCGATTCTTATTTTTGGAACCACTGAATCAAAAACTTTTTTTATAATTTATCTGCTTCTTTCAATAATTTTTCCTTATAAATAGTTCTTAAGAATACTTTTATCGCTCTATTTTGTGGAGTGTAAGATAAATTTAATTAAAAAAACCTTTATAATATTTAACATATTAAGAATAGAATGTTTAAATTGGAAAAAAAGGAAGTACGAAAATGTGCTTGCAAACGGTATTTCAATAAAAAGCTCTCTGCGACGAGACGAGAGTTTTCACTTCAGGTATTTACTTAATCTCATTTGCATTATATAATTTGGTAAGTTTATTCAATCTTTAATTCTGTGCGTAGGATTTTTCATCGGGACAAGTCTCAAATATTCGGCACACGTTTCGCAATCGGCGAAAACGTAATTCGTGTTATAAACTTTACATTTTTTTTATAAATTGAACTAATATGATTAAACATTTTAGAAAACAATTTTTGGGACAAATATGATGATGACATTTCTGGTGATTTGTGAAAAGGAAAAGAAAACCAGCCATAACAGAATTAAGCCAAAATCCTTTGCTCTCGTCCCCTCGAAGTTGCTACCAACTTGCCATGTTGGAGAGGCTCGCGTGCCTCTGTGAACCCCAAGGCTATGGTGGACGGTGTACCCATATCGGAAAGGCTTGGGGGAGAAGCCAGACTAAGAGGAGCTCAGCTGAGGAGTCCTCCACCCGTCCGACGACTGGCGGGTCCAATTACGGACAAATTGCTGGCGTGGGTCCTCCATCCGTCCCTCTGAATCAGCAAACGACTGCGTGGATTGGGACAACTAGCAGGTCCGTTTTCTGATATATCGTGGCATGTTCCTTTGAACTACTGGGGAGTTACTAGTACTGCAGGTTAGGATTGGAACCAGACCACATTGCACGGTTCCGACGACGTAGTAGAGGTTATTCAAAGGTAACCGGAGAGTCCACTAGAAGAAGAAGCCTTTTTTATTTGTTGTTGCTGTTGCTGGTGAGATGAAGGCATCCTCATGGGTTTAGTCGGAATTACACTAAGTGTCGAGTCGATATAGACAGATCTAGAGGTCACCCGGGCGCCTAGATATCATTTGTAAATGTATTCCCCTGCGATACCAAAAATAAAAAATAATATTTTGCTTCAAGAGTAAGGCGTGACCGAAAAAAAAAGGTGCGTTTTTGGGGTTCCGTAATAAATGAAAAACTCAAGTTTCTTCATGTCCATCTGTCTGTCTGAGGTTTTACTTAGAGACTAGGTACTAGAAAGCTGTAATTTGGTATATGTTTAGATTAATCATAGCAAAAAAGTGGTAGAAAATTTTTTTTTGGAGTAGCTCCCATAAAAGTAAATAGGGGGTTATTTTTTCTTGTCCAATAACCTATCGTTTGAGGTATCATTCAATAGGTATTTCAAAATATTATGAGGATGAAAACACCACTTTTTGTTTAAAAGATCCTTTTCTGAAATATTTGGTTTTTAAGTAGGTACATTTTTTGTTAGATGTAAG
>LUGF01052392.1:181924-196991 GCA_001625245.1 Calycopis cecrops | reverse complement strand
GAGCTATCTCTTGAAATTTTCATTTGAGTTTGGTCGGTTAAAAAATCCACTGATTAGTTTTTGGAGTAAAACTTCTTTACACGCGCTTGACTTGGGAGTATGCCGAATAATGCGTGACGAGAGCGTTACGAAAAATGTGTGATCGGGAAAGGAAGTTGAGAGGGAGATGTGTTAGTGAAGACAGAGAGAGTTTGTTTCTTATATTACTGTAGGGGCTGTATTAGTAAGAGGTAGTGCCACGCTGTATGCTTGCATGCAGCCGAATTGGGCCGGCACGACCGGGGAGGTACCTCTCGCTTACACGAGACCGGCGTGAAGTGACAGCTGTGCTGTCGCGTTTCGTGCGGTGTGTAAGTAGCCGGTGGCCCATGGAGGTGGGTGGAGAAAGGGGGGCAGCGCATCTGTATAGTCTCTATGCAGATGTCTATGGGCGTCGGTAGTCATGAAAATGGCTACAACTGCTCGTTTGCCCCCCTATACCATAAAAAAAAAAAAAAGGGGCACGAAATAGCACGCACAATTACTTCCTCTCTCCCTCTTCAGTTATTTTTCGTGTATCCAAGAAGTTTTTTTTCTTCAGTTTTACTTCAGTCGTGTTGTTAAAGCTCACACATTTTCTTTAATCCAGCGATCCAAGATGCAAACATGAGGAGAATCCAACCCGGCCCGTGAGGTACTTGGACATATCGGACCCTTACTACATCACCTACTCCTACTTGAAGCCGAACGAGAGGAAAATGGTGCGCTACTACGACGCACTTTGGAAGTACACGAACAACCTGCAGAGGAAATAAATAAAGGACACGAACAAAATGTAGAAGAGATAAATTTGATGAACAAAATCGGAGTTTATTTCTTAAGGCTTAGGGCCTGTAGTATGAGTAGTCGTGTGAAACAGTAACGTAAGCGTTACGTAAGGTTCCGTCTCACGCAGCTCCAACTTCAGAATATTTGTTCTTAAGCCCCCTTATTAATAAACATAGAATAACTCTATCCAAGGAATAACCTTGTAATAAACTGACATGTGTCAAATTCCTTAATAAAAAAACACAAAAAAGTATGGAATTTGACAGATGTCAGTTTATTACCAGGTTATTACTTGGATATAGTTATTCCATGTTTATTAATAAGGGGGCACTGTTGAAAGTGACAAAGTTTTTTTAATTTATATATTAATTGTAACTTATATTTCATATTGTGTATATTTACTATTTTTAGAACCACTTTTTGGTATGCGAATGGGTCAATCCATTTATTTTGAATAACAATGTACTTTGTGCTTTGCGATTTAATTCTTAATACAATATTTCAAAACTTTCGCGTTTATTCCTTGATGATTTTTTTTTAAATATTTTCTTGTTTCAAAATGTCTATGCACGGAATTCTAACCACGACCTCTGGAATAGCCACTGCGCCGATCGACAAAACCAGCAGATGTCTAGAAGGCACCTTGAGCTATGGCTCCCCTCTTCTATAAAAGTTATATCATTAGAACGCGGATCTTAACGACAGATCTGGAGATGAAAACTTACAAATATATCGATGGCCATTGAGCCAAATGGGGGCGTTAAAAGTTTTTTAATTCCGCCGATAAAAACGAATCTCCGATCAGTTGTGTTTGAATATTCTGTTGTTTATGTTCTCCTGGTACAAAACATCTGCTGTTAGAAAATAAGTGTAAAGGGCCGTTGTAGCAATGCAGTTGATTCAGACTGACTTGATGTAACATTGGTGTTAAGTCACAGCTATGTCGCTTCGTACAGCTAAACGCTAAAAGCGCCAAGACTTGAGGTCATGATTTTGCCCGACTTAAGGCTGGTTTTAGTGTCACGCGGACCGTCCGCGCGGACAGCTCCGCAGCCGTCGGCATGGCGCGTCCGTACGGACCCGTCTGCATTACATACTTTAAGGCTGGTTTTAGTGTCACGCGGACCGTCCGTACGGACGCGTCCGCGCGGACAGCTCCGCAGCCGTCCGCATGGCGCGTCCGTGCCACGGAGCTGTCCGCGCGGAGCGGTCGTCCGTACGGACCCGTCTGCATTACATACTTTAAAACACTCCCTAGCTGTAATACAGTTCGGCATGCGCGGAGCGATCCGTGCGGACGGTCCGCGTGACACTAAAACCAGCCTTAATAGTTTCTTCACATTTCTATTGCACTTTAGGAGATTTAATGTTCTTCAATATAGAAAAAAATCTTTTTAAGACGAAAAACAGGAAAAAGCTAGTAGAGTAACTACTGCGCCAATCGGTCAAAAAGTTACAGTTATGAGGACTTGGACAAAGTGTAAAATCAAAACCATCTTCTATAGATTGAAAAGGAAAGTGCGCAGCCTCACTTTTCTGTGTTACATACACACATACATACATACATAGCATGATTGTTGACGCGCTCATACTATTTTTCCATGCCTAATGCTAAACAAGTTTTTATTTCAAAGCTATGTACAATCGTTACGTCAAAAACATGAACAAAACCAAGGCAGTCAAGTCCCCCCCAACCCCTGTCACCGTTGTGACCTTTAACACGTCAGCTATGAAGGGGTCAAGTTATATTGGTCCCATCGTTTATAAAACTAAACACACTCCGTGTCAAACACAAGCTGAGCTCGTTAGAAACACGGTGGCCGTGAGCTCGTCATTATGAGATTGATTGATACTTGTGCCAAGTGAATAGGGTGACCATTGTTTTGGAAATTTTCCCGCAGTTTTGGGACAGGGAAAATTGTTTCATTGGCATCTGCAAATACCGTTACCGTGTTACGTAGTACAGGGAACCTGAGTTAGTCTTTTAGTAGCAATTATCCTGCGCTATAAACGTGTGCTACAGTTCATTACATCATAGTGAGCTTTCACTTCTGTCTTCAGACTTTAGTTCCTATGACTGCCTTGTTTATAGCATTGACATTAACGAGAATTGGACCCACTTGGTGACTACCAACTACCACTGACATCCGCAGATGCATTACCCTCCTTTACCGTGTCCCCCCAATTAGCAACCAGACAATCATAAATCGCAGCTATTTCTTTTAAAGTAATTCCAGCCCAATCCGACTACAACTACTCAAAAGGACAATGCCTCTCTGCTTTGTAACATTAGTAAAGCATTATAAAGCTAAAAAATACAAGGTAAGGTATAAAAAAATTATAAAAACAATCCAATATGATTCAATGAAGTAGATAATACCTACTCATATTTTATTCCGATTAATTTCGACGCGGGTCCCAAGATAGTTTTAGCTTTTCCCTCGGGCTCCCTGAGGTCATATCAAAGGGTCGTTGTGGTCGCCGCTGTTGATCCTGGCGATACAGGAGTAGCAGCAGCGGGAACGAGTGGTAGGCCAAGCCCGTTTAAAAAAACTAGTAGAATTGAAAATCATGGCCACCAAACGAAATTGGAAAACAAGTCGACACAAGCGACCTCTCGACGTAAGCGAAATATAAAACCGGCCATGTGTTAGTCGGGCTCGCGCACGAAGGGTTCCGTACCATTATCTACGAAAACGGGAGCTTATCTTTTGTATGGAAGCGAAACAATCACGTTTATTGTATGGGGGCTCCCTTAAATATTCATATTATTTATTTTTTTAGTATTGGTTGTTATAGCAGCAACAGAAATACACCATCTGTGAAAATTTCAACTGTCTAACTATCATAGTTCATGAGATACAGCCTGGTGACAGACGGACGGACGGACGGACAGACATCGGAGCCTTAGTAATAGGGTCCCGTTTTTACCCTTTGGGTACGGAACCCTAAAAAATATACCAACTAAGTAGTGAGTTTTAGTTTGTGCGGAAACACGGAAAAGTTTCACAAAATAATTATTGTCTCAAAGTTTTTGGCGCGCTTATTAACCTTTTTGGCGCAACTTCTGTATTTTTTATGATTCGTAACAAAGGGAAAGAAATTTTTTGTATTTTAAAGACTGGCGAATGTTATGTTATGTTCAAAAAATGGACTATGTGTTATGTGCTATCTGTGAGCTTCGAGAGCCAAGCCTGGTCATTATATATTTACGAGCTGTGATCCGCGATATCACCCGCTCAAGTACCGATCTCGTTTAAATATCGAAATGAAAAATGTAGAGAAAATAGATGTTGACCGATTATCAAATGAACTCGATAGGCACACAAAATTTTATGGGAATTGATATAGGCGTTCCGAGAAGTATGATATCTAACATTACACGAAAATTTTGTATATATACAAGTTTGATAAAAACAAGAGGCGTTAAATTAAACCAATTATATTAAATGTGCCTACAGTTAATCCGAAACTATTAAAAAAAGTTTACGACAAGTATACGAAAATACTTTTTTCAAAACAATTTAAATAGCGAAAAAAATTAATCATGATTTGTACCGGCGCGAACAACTTCGCACGTGGTTAATGACCCCGCTGGTTAATGGCCGCTCATTGTCGACGTATTGTGTACGAACTGAGAAAAATCATTAACAAACTCCTGTGGCTAAACTATTGCTCCGATTTATTTGATTTTTGTTGTGTAGCCTGGAAATTATACACTAAATATGTGGTTTCATTTAATGTCTCTCGCTTTTATCAACCTTGTATATAGAGATTATTCGAATGTGATATTAACGCAAGTAATAATTATAGAGAAAGAAAGGTGAAGAAAATAGGAATACATTTTTTGGTTTCTACCATAAAATCAGCACCATCTCTTTATTATTATATTATTTATATTATCAAAACTTATGAAAATGGTAAAATGAAAATTGGACTCCATTTGACTATTATTTTTATCTCAAGAGTTGAGACGAAACGACCGCGGAGAATTCGCCTTAAGGCTTGTTAGGGGGAAGAGTTAACGAGGGCAACGCAATACGTGCGGATGTCAATGGGCGTCGATAGCCACAAAAACGTTTTCTCCGATAAAAAATATTTCCATGATCGTGCTACCAGCTTCCGCTACAATACAGCAATGACCTGTCCAGGCATGCGAGACGTACAATAATTCATTTACTCTATAAATCATCTATAAATAAATACTATTTCTCATCTCGTTCGCCCCGGCCGCAAAGGGCCCGCGAGGGGGCCGTTAAAAAAACTTGTTTCGCAGGAGCTCGGCTAGAGAAGCTCCCAGATCAAATTACAGACCTCAGGGTCGAGGGGTCAAAGGACACGCTGTGTAAGCGAACATTACCTCGGCCCGAATTTTCCTGCAGTGCGTAAAATTTTGGGAAAACTGTGGAGTCGCTTTGGGCTGTTGTATGTTTTTTTTACTCATAGAGTAATTTTTTGATAAATACCAACGCCCAAAGACATCTGTTTACGAATCTGCATACTTTCAATTGGCCACCGGAAACTTCACCAGACGCCACAGCACAACCGTCAACGCTCCATCCCACTTCTTCTTCTTCTTCTTCTCGTGTCAGTGTTCAGCTGATCAAATTGGCATACTTGGAAGTCGCTTAATCGACTCCGAACACAAGTAGGCCTATGTCAACAAAATAGGAGTCGTTGGGGCCTAATACCTTGCTCGGGGGAGCAATGCGAATGCGGGGATCCGACCCAATCAATGGAGCATCTACTCCAGTGCTCGCTGTGCCCAATAACTTGCACATTCGAGGATCTGCTCGTTGCCAATGCTGCCGCTATAGATATGGCACAGTACTGGGCACCTAAAATTTGATCCATTCCACTGTAATTGAGCAAGTATAACCTGTCACTATAATATTATTTATTTTCTTACATTATTGAATATTTAAGGAAAATAAAACCAGACTGAAACAATTTCAATTCAAAATAAATATTCCACTATTAAATGAAGTGGCTCTTGTTGGCATAGGTAATTGTGTATAGACCTCTCGCCCCTTAACCCTTAGGGCCAACCCACACGTACCACAACCAGACCACATCGCAGCGTCAAAATGTAGTCAAGCTGTGGTTACGTGTGAATAGTGTCGCTGCAACTTTTTGTGGTTGCGTTGTCGTCGCGATGTGGTTACGTCGTATGCTGGCATAGACAACCACGAGGCACCTCAGTCAAACGCAGAGTTAATAATGGGGAGCGGGGGAAGAGCGCGGGCGTCGACGCAACGTTGTGGTTGCGATGTGGTCGGCCACTAGTTCTCAGTGTCGCTTGTGGTTGCGTTGTGGTTGCGATGTTGTCAGTATCACACAAGTGGTCGATAACGACTGCGAAATGTGGTTCGTGTGAATGACTTTATTCATTTTCAATACAAAATATGAGCCCGACAACGTGGTGTGGTTGTGGTCGTCGCGTGGTTGTGGTACGTGTGGGTTGCCCCGTAGGGACTCAGTGACGTGCATTCGCATTTCGAGCGGTGTACGTGTTTCCGATGGTCCAATAAAAAGGAGGAGGAAGGGAGAGCAGCACATATACATACAAATTATGCGGGACTAATGAACCTTGGTAATGTATAACCTCTATAGATTATATACTATATCTGTAGTCATGAAAGTGGCTCCGACTGCTCGTTTACACCTTAAGCTACTAAAAAAACACAACCCTCAATAGTATATATAAAAGAATAATCAAAAGTAAACAATTTTCGACTCCACGCCTCCCGTTGTGTCGCTCTAGCTCCCCTAATAAGGCGCACCTAATGGCGCAGGTAAACACGGCGGCGCACTACCGCGTCCGCTTCTGTGGAGTTGCGCTTCTGAAGAACACGAGCGGAGTATATCTTGTGATAATTGGCGATAGTGGTGATGAGTTCTTTTTGTGGTATCAGGGTGCAAACGAGCAGTTGGATTTTGATGACCACCGACGCCAATAAACATCCACTTAGAGGTTATATAGATACGGTACCCTTTTCCCTCCTCCCTAAAATACCACAAGAAAAGTAGTTATAATGCTATTTCAGTATTATATTTATGCCTATTATTTGAAGAACAGATTATGATAACGTTGCGTCATAGCTAATTTTATTTTTCTCCCATAATCTGTTATGTATAACAGTTATTGATATAATAGTCACTCCTTACTTTTATAGTATATAGAGGCAAACGAGCAAATGGAGCCTTTTGGTGACTACGGGCTATAATCGACATAAACATAATTTTTGTGCAGAAGTGTTGATCCCTTCTCCCTTGAATAGGCCACCAGAAACTTGCAAACCACACAGCTGGCTCCTTACAACGGGACCATGTGAACTGGGGGTACCTCGCCGCGCTGGCCCAAGTCAGCTGCAATACACTGACAGTAACAATATAATAATGATTATTCTGTTCTTGATGATGATCCTGATGATTATGATGATGATGAAGATGACGATGATGATGACGCGCATCTTAAACTAAAGGTAACAACGATAGCATCAGAATTAATTCTAAATGATGATGATGCGCATCTTAAACTAAAGTTAACAACGATAGCATCAGAATTAATTCTTGATGATGATGATGATGCGTGTCTTAAACTAAAGTTAACAACGATAGCATCAGAATTACTTCTTGATGATGATGATGTACATCTTAAACTAAAGGTAACAACGATAGCATCAGAATTAATTCCTGGAGGGAAAAAGCGTGATCCGTAATGAGATGGCTCGTTACGGCAAATTGGATTTAGTTTAATTAAACAGTTTGTATGTAAAGATGTTTCCACCCCCCGAAATAGAGGGGATGAAATGACCGATACGGATAGACGACATTTTCTTTTTTTATATTCGAAAACATATTTTATATAACGCTTTACCGATGGGTTTAAATGTCGTAGGGGATTCGATGTTTCTTGTTTATTTTGCTCACTCTTACTAAATATGATGAATGAATTTAATTTAACGTGAAAGGTGCGCTTAAATTAGAATTATTGACTGTTTGCTTTTTTTATGTTATAGGGGCAATGAGCAGTCGGAGCCATTTTCATGACTATCGACGCCCATAGACATCCGCATAGAGGCTATACAGATGTGCTACCCTGGGCCGCCGGCTCCTTACACACAGCACGAAACGCGACAGCACAGCTGTCACTTTACGCCAGTCTCGTGTAAGCGAGAGGTACCTCCCCGGTCGTGCCGGCCCAATTCGACTGCATGCAAGCATGCAGTGTGGCACTACCTCTTACCAAAACTTTCGTGCGGTTTGCGTATTGATCCCGTGCGGATATTAATGGGCATCGGTAATCAACCTCCCGCTGTTCGCTTGTCCCCAATTCTATAAAGTGTAAGAGGTAGTGCCACGCTACATACATGCAGATAATTATAATATAATAAATACAGACTTAGTTCTGCAGCATTTGCAGTTCGAAAAATTAGACAAATTACAGACGAATATACTGTAAAATTAGTTTATTTTAGTTACTTCCATAGGATTATGTCTTATGGCATACTGTTGTGGAAAAATGCTGCCCACGTAAATGCTATTTTCGTTCTGCAGAAGCGAGCTATTCGGGCAATATATAAACTAGCCTTTACTATGTCGCTTAGAGATAAATTTAAGGAAATTGGGATACTGACTGTTCACTCTCAATACATTTTAGAAAATGTTTTGTATGTACGAAAGAATATTATTGACTTGACTTGACTTGATTTAATCAACAAATTTAAAAAAAGTAGTTAAGGAACGCTTGTGTGGTAAGTGATATTACAAAGTAATAGATTTTATGACAGCGTGAACAATAGAACATCTTGCCAGTCGTGTTAGCAAAAACTACTAATAAATCAAAAATTCCTTTAGTGAGTAAAAATAGATTGACGTAAAAGCCAGAACAACTACTATTTATAAAATAAAATTGAGCGCAACAAAATTGGAAAAAAATAGAGACTATACATTTGCCACTTCATTCCATTTGAATCAAAATGCAAAGCGCTAAATTATGTGCTCGTAAAGCGTGTAGAGTGTGTAGAGCGTGTAAAGCGTGTAGAGCGTGTAAAGCGGGCAAAAACACTGGTATGTACATCCATAAATCATAGAGCAATGATTTATGCAGTTTCAGATCGTTTTTGTATCCAACCGGCGTTGTTGATAAGTTGATGCAGTTTTATTTCACTTATTTAGAGTGCGGTCGCAGTGGTGTGTGGTTATACAAGAGGTCGCGGGTTCAAATTCTGCCCATGTCATGAATCTATATATATAAAACTCAAACGTGACTTAGCCATCTATCAACGCACAGCCCAAACCACTGGACGGATCAAGCTGAAATTTGGCATCCAGGTAGATGTTACGACGTAGGCATCCGCTAAGATTTATGTAGTAATAAGGATTTTTAGAAATTCAACCCCTAAGGGGGTGAAATAGGGTGTTGAAGTTTATATGGATTTCTCAGAAATTAGACGCGGGTGAAACCGCGGGGCACTGCTAGTTATTTATATGTTGGCAAACGAGCAGATGGTAAATGACTACGCCGCCCATAGACATCTGCAAACCGAGGCTTTGCAGGCGCGTTGCCGGCCTTTTAAACAAGAGTAAGCTCTTTTCTTGAATAGCCCCAGGGCGTATCGTTTCGGAAATACCGTTTGTGGCAGCTGGTTCCTTTTTTGGGCATCAAAAACGAATATTAATCAATCGTAATAAAATATAGCCTACAACGCTTCGTAATGTGGCTAAAAATCAAAATAAAAATCAAAACATTTTTATTCAAAATAGAATTTAAAAAATTGCTTTTTGAACGTCAAAAATTACATCTACCACTAATCCACCGCTAATAAGCCACATCAGGATTCTGCCACTAATAAGTGATGTAATACAACGAAATATTTTAAAATACTTAAAGAAAACGAAATTGAACGAATGCGAAGGTAAAGTTAAGACAAGCGACGTCAGTTCGGAAATCGTTACGCTGCTGTAACGCTTGATCACTTTAAGGAAAGGCATAATTCTGAAGTGAAGCGGCAAAGACTAGTGTTAGGTACGCTCGGTAAGTTACCGTATCACACGAGGTACTAGGAAGAGGTAGTGCCATGCTGCATAGGAGGAGGTAGTGCCATGCATGGTGCATGACACTGCATCCTCCTATGCTAGGAATTGGGCCGGCACGACCGGGGAAGTGCCTCTAGCTCACTTGATACCGGCGTAAAGTGACAGCGTCGCGTTTCGTACGTTTTGTGAGTAGCCGGTGGCCCATTGGGGGGGGATAATAGGAGGGCAACGCATCTGCGTAACAATCATGCGAATGTCCATGGGCGTCAGTATTTATATTTAACGGGCTTTGGCCCACCACTCGTTCCCACCGCTGCTACTCCTGTGTCGCCAGGATCGACAGCGGCAACCACCGTTGATATGATCGCAGGGAGCCCAAGGGAGAAGCTAAATCTGTCTTGGGACCCCCAAAGAACTTGATCAGAAAAAAGTAGGAGGAGTAGGAAGTAATTCCAATTAAGGGCGTTGGTAGTCATCAAAAGGTTCCGATTGCTCGTTTGCCCCCTTATGCTATAAATAAAAAAATTAAACGATTTTACTCCTTACATTTTTTACACTACGCACCTTAGTTTTCTTAAGCATCCACAAAAATTGTCGCTGAAAAAGTCTATATATAAGGCTGTAGAATGAAAATCATTATCGTTTGAAAGACAACATCCTGTAGTTTCAACGTGCTTGTTACAGTTTTCTTTGTATAAAATAAGAGGCTTTTTACAGGAGAGGCAATACATATAAACTAATCCTTAGAAACTAGAGATGCTAATATAATAAACATTTAATTATATTATTTGCCACTAGCCAACCTGCACTCGTTGGACCTCAAAAATATAAATTGCTCAATCGTTATAAAAAGGCTTTTAGTGAAGGAATGGTAAAAATCAGTCTAGTAATTTTAGAGCCAATTTCAAAAATTCTAAATTCTTTATTTTGCAAAAATGCGGTATAAATAGATTAGAAAACAATGATATTTTGTCTAGCCATGTTATTATATTTTATTATTATTATAATTATTATTATTATTTTCATAAAAACAAACAAAAATTGTTTTCTCTTTATAATATTATGCGTCCCGCGGTTTCACCCGCGTATATTTCGATTCCGTGGAAAATAGAAAATCATCCCATGGCATCCCATAGGAACATTCGGGATAAAAACTATGCTGTGTTAATCCAAGTTGCTCTCTACGTGTGTGCCAAATTTCATGAAAATCGGTTCGGCAGTTTTTACCTGAAGGAGTAAGAAACAAACAAACATACAAACTTTCACATTTATAATATTAGTAGGATTATAAATGTTCTATAGAAGGATTTTGTTGTTCCGAAATTACTAAAAAAGCAGTTTGATAAGCGTAAAAGTTTCGCTGGCTACTACCTAGTTTACAACTAGAGGCTATCAGTAAGTATAGGAGGCCAAGCGAGCAGTCCGATCCCTTTGAGGACTACCGAAGCTATAAACACCCGCATAGATACTAAGAAGATCCCATCAAAGGCTTGGGGACCGGCTATCAACACACCGCACGAAACGCGACAGCACAGCTATCACTTTACGCATGTATGTGCGAGCGACAGGCCTCTCCCGTTCCTGCCGGCCTAATTCGGTTGCAAAAGCATGCACTAACTCTCACAAGAAGTAAGTAACATTTAAAGATCTTGATCATATCCCACAATTTGTAAAATAGGTACAATTTGTAATGTAGCAACAAAAATATATCGAGATGGCTTTCGCGCCAAGACACTGCATCATAATACTCAAATGACAGTTCTGACGGCTGTCACTCGAAGTGACAGCCAGTGACGTCGCTGGATTGATTCGTTCGGAAATTAACGACATGTTAATAGTGTAATAAAGATGTTATGACATTGATTAAGTGCCTCCCACCAATAGATTAATGGTGCTTATTGACTATGTTGCTTTTCGTGAATGTTGTGAGAGATCCACCATAGGTGTAGGAAAGAGTTAAGAGCAAGAATCTAGACAATAGGTAATTAGGTACTTATATTTAAATTAAGTCATTGAGTAATGTAAAAAAAATATTATTCATAAACCAAAGCAAAATATACAATAAATACACAGATGATACAATAAATATTTTTCTTTTAAATAGTTCAATAGGGCAAACGAGCAGTCGAAGCCATTTTAATGACTACACCTACCGACGCCCATAGACATCCGCATAGAAATTATGAAGATGCGTTGCCCTACTTCCTCATCCCACCTCCATGGCCCATCGGCTACTTACGTTTTATAAATAACAACATAAATAATATTATAGGGAACTCACAGAATGGTTCTCGTCATAATGATGATGATGACGGTGAAGTCCCACGAGGCCCACTTACAACGGCTCGTTTAGTTTGGCAATCGACTTAAAACGAGAATTACTGGCCGCTCACAAAGCTAGTAATTTCAGTTTCAAAAATAGAACGCGTGCTCTAAATTCGAATTTCACGAATGCTATCGTCAGAGATATTTCGAAAAAAGAACGGGTGATTTATTCTTAAAGAGGTCAGTAAAGCGGAGGAAATTACCAATAAAAAGTCAACTCCAAGAGTTTAGAAATGCACCGTTAAAATTCTTCACATTTCAAATAAATTTTTGAGAGCCTATTAAAGGAGAAAGCCGATTTTTGTATAGGAGTTGGTTGCTTCTTGCGTCTTAACCTTTTATAGTTCTCTTTATTGTATATTTGTTTAAATTAATTCATCATATTGACACTTTTTAACTAGTGATTATATGGTATTTTATACTCCATTGTGTTTTCAAGCTGTTTTTTAATTATTATATTTGAATGATTCTATTTTTGAAAGATATTTTTAAACGATTCCATATTTAAAAGTGAAGGTTCCATATTCAAAAACTGATTTCAAAAACGGAACGTTTTATATTTGACCGTGCACGGCTAGAACTAATTAGACGTACATCAGCCGGGGCGGACCGGAAGCGGCCTGTACACGTCACAAGCTGATTGAACTTCCGGCGCCGGATATTGTCACGGCCAGCCCCCGTCCCGCGCCCTGCGCCGTAATTAATATGGGCCCCGTTACTTTGGTATGGAGTTAGTTGTTTACACGAGAGCTCCAGGGTGAGTGGGAGTCATCTTGATGTTCATTGTAAGAGACTTACGCGTATGTGCCAGTTCAATTCCGAAACAGTTTTATTTTAATAGCACAAGGGGACAAACGAGCGGTCTGTGCATTTTCATTACGCTCATAGATATCCGTAGACTTTAAACAAATACGCTGCCCTCCTTCCTCCTCGCCCATCCATTGGCCACTGGCTACTTACACATTGTACGAAACACGACATTTTAGATATTATTACATTATTAATTAAAAAACTATAAAAAAAGAAATTGGTTTGGCTCCATATACTACCTATGAAAATAAAAGACAGCCAATAGAAAAGTTAAATGTATCTAAACAAGTTTTACGCACAGAAAGGAGTTTTAGTAAAAGGTACTGCACACTGCAAGCTTGCATGCAGAAGAATTGGGGCAGCACGAGCTAGGAGGTACCTCTCGCTTACACAAGACCGGCGTAAAGTGACAGCTGTGCTGTTGAGTTTTATGCGGTGTGTAAATATCCGGTGGCCCATGGAGGTGGGAGGAGAAAAGAGCGCAGCGCATCCGTATAGCCTTCATTTAAAAGTCTATGGGCATCGGTAGTCGTGAAAAGGGCTCCCACTGCTCGTTTACCCCCTATACGGTATACCACAAAAAATTAAGTGTAGCTACGCTACGAGTTACCGTAGCTCCACTCCTCCTGTACGTAGCATGTTGCTGACGTACACTTTCCCTGCGTAACACAGCTACCAGAGTTTTCATTACAAAAATATTTCATTTTCAATCACTTTAACCAATATTTTGTTTCGATCGGCAAAAAAAATCACTAAAAAATCCCTCCATATATTTCAGTTTTGCACAAATTAAAAGGCCGGCGAGAATCAATTTGCATTGTGTTGTGCGGGTGCATCGCTCCGCTCCGCTGGCCCTAGGGCCGTTNNTGCACTGACGCGATCCTCTCGTCCCACCCGATCAGGTTCAATTTCTATCCTTTAAACCTTTTCGGGATCAACTTACGTTTAAAATTCTATGGTTTTTCATTTGATTGCGCTAGAACGTGGGTTGATTTTTGTATCGTAAGAGGGCAAACGAGCAGTAGAGGCGTTTGGTAGCTAAAACTCTTAAGCATCCAAACAAATAAATATGATGAAACGCAACAGCGGAGCTGTCGTTTCAGAGTAAAATTAATATAATCGAAGCGACACTCCCCGGGCGTGCGGCCGAAATAAGCTGCAATGCAGATCGCCACGTTGTAATGTGGACGTGTCGCGATTCTCTCGTCTCCTCCGAAGGGCCACCAGAAAGGAACCGCACAAAACACGACAGCACATCATATCTCTACAGCTGTACCATAATTTAAGCGATACAGATCCGTCCCAGTTCAGCTACAATGAATGCACAACAGTATAATGTAGACTTCAGTTTTATAAACCGTTCCAAGTGTAGATCTCCATTTCTCATCCGCGGGATCTAGACCGGCAATAAATCTAGGCCTTGAAACGCTTTCCTTTGATTCCGACATTACTAGAAGTTGATTAAATATTTTCCAATATTTTCAATATGAAATTGTTTTCTTGTATTTTGAGAATGTACATTTTGAAGTTGCACTTGTTAGGTATTTCTAGAGTATATAATATAATATAGCTATTGCATAGCTGCCTTTATATTTATAATATTGGTTGTTGAAATACACTTACAATATTGCAATGTCGGTTAAGCTTGGAAACTTTCCACTAACGTAGGCGCCAGTAGAATAAATAGATCATTAGTACAGACATGGCCCGATATCACTTGGGTGGTGTGAGCCTATTGTTAAAACCAGTTATATCCGCCCCTATGAATAGCGAGCCAACTTTCTAAAATGTAATATTAACATTTAAAATATAATTTTGTATTCCGGAACAATAGAACAATCGCATCGTCTAGACAGCAGGTGTACAAAACACAAAGTATTGGCTAGACAGAGTTGTTTACTGTATATGGTCGTAAGAGGCCACGTTAGGCCTACAACCATTGGGTGGGGATTCAGTCTTGTTTGAAACATCGATTCGTGCGGACCTATCCTCAATACTCTTAAGTCAGCAAAGTTATCAAATCTTAGACAAGACGCTGTCCAGATACGTATTTATTCACGTAGGCACCGAGACCGTGCTAGTC
>LUGF01052392.1:133884-143905 GCA_001625245.1 Calycopis cecrops | reverse complement strand
GGGTGGGGCGTCGATAGTCATGAAAATGCCTCCAACTGCTGGTTTGCCCCCCTATAATATTAATAAAAAAGGCGTTAGTATTATAACAAAAACAAAAATTCAATTTATTAATCAATATGCTTCCCATCCGTTTCAAATAACCGCTAAATACAAAACAGGATGAACAAACAGTCATGAACCGGCTAGGACCGGTTACGACCGGGTACTTGAGGGCCGGATCTCGTTAACTCGTGACATCCGTCAGCCATAACCGGTTATTTTTCATCCGGATCACCCGGTCCACGTTAATTGCTTCGACAGGTCTGTTGGATTTGTGTGGACCCTACGCGAAAAATATTGAGCATGATATTAAATTGTAAAACACGATTATATCTTTTTTTTACGGTATAGGGGGGCAAACGAGCAGTGGGAGCCTTTTTCATGATTATCAATGCCCATAGACATCCGCATAGAGGCTATGCAGATGCGCTACCCACCTGTCACCTCTCACCGTCATGGGCCACCGGCTACTTACACACCTCACAAAACGAGACAGCACAGTTGTCACTTCACGCCGGTTTTGTGTAAACGAGAGGTACATCCCCGGTAGTGCCAGCCCAATTCTTTTGCCAGCCCAGCTCTTCAAAATGAGTGTTACTGATTTTAATTTGCTATATAATAAGTATAATCGTTTCACAATCACTGATATAATCTTTCGTTCATCTTTCGTTATTAGTATAGGTATACTAATAAATACTATATTTCATATAATTTAAAGTATTTATTTATTTTTACAATACTTGGACATGTCCAATGTCCATAAAGAAAAACAGTGTAACTGGTAATGTAAATAAATTAGGTATTATCCATAATATTCTTACGTCCAGTGAGACGTTGATATATAGGAAAAGGATAGTTGAAATAATTTTTCACGCGGTAAGGAAAAGTCATTTATTTTTCTGTATCACACGGACATTCATCAGTTTATTTCCCGACTGCTGCAGCTCGAGTTGTGTTCTTTGTAGCTATCTACATTAATATCATTAAGCGGAAAAGTGTGTTTTTTTGGTTGAACGCGCTAAGCTCAGGAACTACTAGTCCGCGAAGATGATGCCTTCTTGCCGAGGTTGGGAGGCTTGTATGGCTCCATGATCCTCAAAGCTATGCTATACAGGCTTGGGGAAAGGCCAAACTAAGAGCAGCTCAACTGAAGGGTCTTCCTTTGGAGTGCTGGGGCCTAGGATCAGGATAAACCTGCCCTCATTGCATGGTTCTGACTTCGAAGGTGAATGATCTAGGTAGTCGGATCGGCTTTTTTTTTTTGACGCAGGGGAATGCCTTTACGCGCGCTACCAGGGGCCTGGGTGGCTCCTGGTACAGTGTCGGGCTCGGCGTTTGACTGCCCCACCGACTAAACCCCCCGCGTTTGCCTTGAGCCGCTTTTGAATGGAGAGGTCCCGGATCTGCAGGCAACAGGACCCCTCCAGCGACAGGCTGGCCTTGGCGAGAGGCCAGACTTCTCCTCCTTAAGGGACTGCCCGGCCACTATTGGACCAGTCCCTACGGCGTCGTGCCTGAGCGGACCGGGTTCCCATCCCGGAGGAACTACTGGAGGCGCATCAGATAGCGCCTTCTTCGCTCCCCCGGTAGTCGGATCAGCCTGCTGTTATCTATTCTAATATTATAAAGAGTTTGTGTGTGTGTGTGTGTGTGTGTGTGTGTACGTGCGTGCGTGCGTGCGTGAGTGCGTGCGTGCTTTCACCATTTGAATGCTTCATTATCACAGATTAACATAAGGTATTTTTTACCATGGCGAAATACTTCGTTTCCGTGGGAAAACGGGTAAGCTTCTAAACGGCTGAACCCATTGGTTTTAACCCAATCGGTTGAGCTGTTTAGAAGTTTACCCTAATTAATGTGTTTTTGTTTTTACTTTTGATGAAATTAATTTGAATGTGTATTTCCATTGTTTTTACAGACACGAATATATTATCTATTTATATAAAAATAAATGTTTGTATGTCCTTTCTAGAATCGTAATGCATAATTCATCTGAGAATATGATAATCTTTAGTAAAGTTGTTCTGAATCCACCCACGAAGGTTTCTGTTGGTACGACCAATTTTCGACAGATGGCGCTACTGTCATTCGAATGAACTTTATACGTTGCTATGTTAGTCCATGCTGTCGTATCTGTTGGTGGCGTATCAACGCGCGCGGTTCAGCTAGTAGATATACATATATATTAAAGTTTCTGATATTTCTTTATGAACTAGTGCTCCGCGTTTTCACCCGGATTTATCTGAGAAATCTTTGAGGAAAGTGATCGAACCAAATAACAGGAAAAATTAAGTAATATGAATCATTTTTATTGCTTAAGGGAGGTCTTTTGAATGAGCCACCCATATTTGTTGGCGCAATTACTTAACAGATGCGCTCCTTTCTTCCACCCCTCCTACGGGCCACCGGATGCTCACATTGCTGGGAATACATCATTGTCTCGATATACATATACAGGGTTGATAAGAGCGAGAGACATTAAATGAAACCACATATACTATAAGTGCCTACAGTTAATCCGAAACTATCAAAGAAAAGTTTACGACAAGTATTTGAAAATACTTTTTTCAACTTGTTTGAATAGCGAAAAAAATGTTATCACTCTTTGTACCGGGCGGCTACAGCGAGCACGGGGTGAATGACGCCGGCGGCCATAGTCGGCGATCAGCTGCGATACAGCTTGTACCTATTTATAAAAAACATTGGAAAATTCCTGTGGTGTGTCACTAAACTATTGCTCCGATTGATCTGTTTATAGTTGTGCAGCCTGGAATACAGTAAAATGTGGTTTCATTTAATGCCTCTCGCTTTTATCAACCTTGTATAGTCCAGCGTGGCATTAACTCTTATCTAGATGATGGTGATGAATGTGATGTATGCTAATACCATATTGTATCGCGACTGCTTTACAAAAACAAGTGACGTGTAGTAAGAGGGAGGGAGGGGGGGGGGGGGGGTATTAGTAAAACTCCCCCTCCAGGGAGCCCGTTCCCCGAGGCTTTAATGGGCTAAATATCTTAAGCCGGGATAACTCAAGTAGAGTACCGTCGGCAGAAAAGTCATATTATAATTTTTAGTAGGCACATGTACATAAAAATAAACGAAAGTGACTGCCGATAGAAGTGGAAATTTAAAACAATCTTAAATTGCTATAAGTTGCTCCACACGTGTAGCGTGTTTGCTGACTCAGAACTCATAATATTTTTCTCTGTCTTAAGGATACTAAGAATTTTTTCTTCAATGTTATGACAGGCCATAAACTATAAAAATGTTAGTGTTTCGTGATAGTTACTTTACTTGCCAGCACGATTGAGTTGTTGTTGACATGCGAATACTTTCCTTCATCTTTCTTTCTTCGGAGTGTGAATCAATGAATCAAAAAATAAAAAAAAATCAAATATCAATGCAAGCGGCATTCGGTATATGTGATTTTATTTTACATTAAAATAATATAAAATAAATGCAACCGGCCTTATATTTGTTTGCTGACCGTACTAACGCTGCTAAAGTATTAGTAAAGAAGATTGGCCCTAAGTCGCGCCATTTACTGACAATTCGGTACAATCGATACGCGATACGGAAACGATCAGCTCCCACCTCCTGAGAGGTAGGGGGGGGGCGGGGCAGAAAATAATACGTGTATTGTAATGTGATGACAGTTGATGTATTTAAGAAATATTTGCTAATGCTAACGCACATATACATCCGAATATGAGGTCAATATTCGGTATATTGCCCTCGTTTACCCCCTTCGATAGGCTACTAATAATGGAGTTTATTAAATTATTAAATATTTATTTAAGTAGGTACAAAATCTTGCAAAATAAATACATTTTTTATTTATATTTATTAATCAACAAATGGCGCATTTAATTATTGCCTATTAAAATCCTCCAGATTTTAACCATTAATCTTCCCTTACCGCTAATGGCCACAAGCTGCACGAATCGCGCCGGCATAGCTATCATTTTGAAGCCCCAATTTGTCTGCTGCTCTACCTCTTGCTATGTAAGTACTAGCTGCGCCCCGCGGTTATACCCGCGTAACTTTCGATCCCGTGGGATATCGGGATGAAAAATAGATGTTGGCCGATTCTCAGACCTACTCAATATGGTCACAAAATTTCATGAGAATCGGTCCAGCCGTTTCGGAGGTGTTCAATCACGCACACCGTGACACGAGAATTTATATACAGGGTGTCTCGTAAGGAATGGACCAAGGGAGTGTGGGAGATGGAGGCAATCATAATAAACATGGAACCAAAAAAAATTTAGAATTTTATTTAAGAGAAATTTATTTATTTTATCACGGAATACAAAATATGCATTAAAAAAAAATTTAAAAAAAACATATCTTTTAAACTATTAGGCTTAGACAAAATTTTTTTTTGGTTCCATGTTTGTAATGATTCCTTCCATCTCCCACATACCGTTGGTCCACTCCTTACGGGACAGCCTGTATATAATATTACAATAATCAAATTGTATTTTCATGTGTCAACATTACCAAAGTAATATCTAAATAATTCACGAACGCAGTAGATATTAGAATGAGTTATCAAGGGTTATTATGGATTTTCGAGTGCTTGGTCCCTATTTAGCCCCACCTGGGTTTGCAGGGTGTTCTTAAGAGCAAACGAGCAATACGACGGATAACGTACATCATCCCAGCTCTGATCAAACTCGATTGTTCATCGAGAATAAGTGGCGTTATTCGCCACTTATCATCGTACTTGTTACAAAAGTATAACAATAGCACTGTAATTATACAAAATAATGTTGACTAGAATTTGCATGTGACGTCACTGTCGAGACTTGAGATAGCGCGTGGTCGCTAACATATTTTATATTATAACCAGCTGTGCCCCGCGGTTTCACCCGCGTTTAATTTCTAAGAAATCCATATAAACTTCAACACCTTATTTCATCCCTTTAGGGGTTGAATTTCTAAAAATCCTTTCTTAGCGGATGCCTACGTCGTAACATCTACCTGGATGCCAAATTTCAGCTTGATCCGTCCAGTGGTTTGGGCTGTGCATTGATAGATGGCTATGTCACGTTTGAGTTTTATATAATATATAGATAACTAGGTATATTTTCTGCAATATACCTAGTCATTATACTGAAAAACTAAAGAGTTTGTTTATTTGTTTGAATACCCTTGTCATAAAATACTGGACCGAATTGAAAAATACTTTCATTGTTAATTACGTGCGAAAAAATACAACTTTTTGAAAGTCACATAGATAAGCTAGTAACAAGAATATGATAAATCTAATCACAAGGGATTTGTTGATAATGATAATCAAAATGATTATAATAAGCACAATTCTTTTCTTTCTTTTTTATTTATTTCTTACTGCGATAGCTTGATGCTGTTTAGATCCCTGTCTCCCAGTGCGCCAATAGTCCTGTAATTTGTGAAAATTTCTTCAACTACATTCGTGAAATCGCCGGCCCCGGGTTTGCTTTGAGATTAAAGATACAACCATCTACAAAGGAACTGCGCTGGGGTGACCACACGGGTGGTTTTTAAGGACCCATGTCATATAAATGAAAAAGTTGAATCCTTACAATAAAATTTACAATAAATTTGAGCAAGAATGGCAAAGAGATTAAAAAATATGGTAATTATTAGCAACAACCTTATATTCTTAATTTGAGAGTTGAGTTTCGCTATCACCTCTATAATTATAAATGTAAATATAATTTTGTTTATTACTCTTTCACTACACAACTACTCAAGCAATCATCATGAAGCTCTGTACACAAATGAAAATAAGGCGCACTTTTCTGGGGGGGGGAGCTCAATGCACCACGTGGTCCAGGCACCGACGGGTTCGTGAATGCGTGCCCGTGTTCCCGTCGTACGGTGCAACGAGAAAGCACAGTGGGGGTTTAGCCGGTGAGAGTCCGGTATAACCCATCTGCTACCCCGGACGGCTGGGTGTCTTTGAGAATTACCTACTACAAAAAACAGTACAATGGATTTATTCTATTGCCCTAACTGATGCCCTGATATTCTTTGGTCGGTATAATAAACTGTCCTAAATAAACAAAGACTCACTGTCACCCTACTCTAAACAGCGTCTTGTACTAGCTTGTATGAGCTCGGGTAAAATAAAAGTTGTACTGTGTTGTGACGCTGTAAGCTGAATCATTTGGAAATAAATTCATTTGGGAAATGTTGTGATGTCACTGTCGCTATTATCATTATTATCATCAATATCATTAGTGTCATTAGGACTTTTCGATTTTCACGTGTGATTGAATGAGAGTTTTTTTTTAAAGAAGAAAGGAGGAAAGATAGAATATTTTTTTGTTTTATTAATTGCGCACACAAGCTAATTAAATTATATTTAGTAACAATTATCTGCATGTTGGTCTTCAGTAGCGCAGCGCCATCTATTATATAAAAATGTAAAAATAATGGTCAGACCGCCTCCTAAGCGTCCAAACGTGTATTTGTTGCGATAATTGTGGACTGATTGAGTTCTCTTTCAAAGGCGCGAGTCAATTAAACTGACAACATCGAGTTTCAGGGGAGCTGGGGCTGGTCCGAGTCACAAGAGGTAGCGTTTGTCGCGGGTTAGCGGGGCCGCTTAGAGATTCATAGGATGAATTGAATGAAATTTGAATGCAAATGCTAATAAATGTATAACATTAAAATTTCAAAAAGCTGAAACTCTTCAAAATGCTGAATTGATTTTAATGAGACATGTTATGTGTATACACAATACTATTTCTATTCCAAGGAAAAATGCTATTGATGAACAATGCCAATAGAGGTAGTGCTAGGCTGCTCACGAATGGAGGTAGATTGACGACTACTATGGTACCACACTGATAGCTTTGCTGTCGCGTTTAATTTTCTTTTTTTTATGGTATAGGGGGCAAACGAGCAGTCGGCGCCATTTTCAGACAACCGACGCCTATAAACAACCGCATAAAGGTTATACGGATACTCTGCCCTCCTTTCTCCTCCCAGCTGCATGGGCCACCGGATACTTACACACCGCACGTAAACGCAACACAGCTGCCACTTTAAGCCGGTCTCGTGTAAGCGAGAGGTACCTCCAAGGTCGTGCCGGCCCAATTCCGTTGCATGCAAGCATACAGTGTGGCACTACCTCTTTTCGCGCTGCTTGTGAGCTTTCAATGACCCATTGTAATAGATGACAATATGTCGGCAAAACAACATTTACTAATATTTGTGGCAGCCCTTATACTATATAAAAAGTGACTTCATACACGCTTCCCTCTATTTATGGGCAAGTAGTTACAAGGCTCTGACCACTTGCTTTCCTCCATATGTAAAATAGTAACTTACAAACGCTTTCCGTCTATAACTTATCCCACGGACCAGCCGAGTGATTGGGTATGAAAATTTAATGCCGCGCGGTACACCAATCACTTAGCGATTGTGCTGGCTCAGTGTGCGCTCACATCAGACAGGAGCTCTCACTGTGACCAGCTGAAGGTGTGTCTATTTGTACTGGCATAATCATCAATAGCTTGTCATACAACATCTGAGAGAGCTGCCAGTGCGCAGTGTGCGATCACATCCGATACGAGCTCTCACTGTGACCAGCTGAAGGTGTGTCTATTTGTACTGGCATAATCATCAATAACTTGTCATACAACATCTGAGAGAGCTGCCAGTGCGCAGTGTGCGATCACATCCGATACTCTCACTGTGACCACCTGAAGATGTATCTATTTGTACTGGCATTATCATCAATGGCTAATCGTATTAGTGCAGTTAGTCAGTTAGTAGTCTCACAGTGTAGGAATGATGGCATTTAATATGATTGCAGCCAGTGCCTACTATGATCAGGTGAAGAATTTCTATTGTATTGGCATCATCATCAATGGTTTTTCGTACTACTGTCAACATCTAATACGATTGCGACGACCGCGTGCCACTTACTGGCACCATCATCATCCGATTAATGTAAGCCTTTCATGGAATAAGAGTGCTAATTGTGGTCTGTGCTGAACGTATTTAGGCTATCGTCTATGTTGCTTGTATTGGCATCATCTTGAGCACCAACTTGAGCACTGAAATGGGCAATTAATTCCTTTTTTTCCTTTTAGGTTTAAAGATCTTTATTTCCCACTAGCTTCCGCCCGCGACTCCGTCCGCGCGGATGTCAGTCTTCGCGTGGATGGATTTATTTTTTTCTACGTATTTTTCCAGTATAAAAAGTATCCTATTTTATGCCCAGGATAATAAGGTATAATTATACCAATTTTCATCGAAATCGAACTGTTAGTTTTCACGTGATGCCTGAACATACAGACAGACAGACAGACAGACAGACAAAAATTTTTTTAATCGCATATTTGGGTTTGGTATCGATCCAGTAACACCCCCTGCTATTTATTTTTTCAATATTTTCAATGTACAGAATTGACCCTTCTACAGATTTATTATATGTATAGATAAGAACAACAAGTTCACTTATATAGAGATAAACATGATTATAATTTTGTTAACAAATAGATAGTAGTCAGTAGTGGCTTAGGAAAAGTTGCATTGTATGTATTTTTTATATTTAAACTTGTTGAGATTATCACATTCTCTTATATCGTCGGGTAATTTATTATATAGCTGCGCTCCACCAAACAATATCGTTCTCTTTCCGTAGTGAGTTCGTATTTTACAAAGTTCTAGCTCATGTCGGTTTCTTAAAATCATACATGTGACTTTTAATATAATATACCTTTTAATACCTTATTCCCCTTTAAATATATTAAATAATTATTGTTAGTGACGAGAAAAATAATAATTGCGCTCGTAATTCACGTTAAAAAATACTATCAAGCTGGATATGTCGGAAACTGTTTTATTCGAGCAAAAATTACTTTTACTTCTTTCTTCCCAAGTCACAAACCACACGAAAAACGATATCGCAGTGGTTCCAATTATACTTCAGTTTGAATTATTTTAATATTTTATGCCATAAAGTAGCAGTTTAAATTTACTTAATTGTGTTTTATTATAAAATGATGTGTTCACTGTTGATGTTATTGCTTAAATAGAAATTGTTAAAAAAAAACCGGCCAAGTGCGAGTCAGACTCGCACACCGAGGGTTCCGTGGGAACGGGAGGTGTGAGCAAAAGTAATAGACGTTGAGAAAATTACACTTCCTTGCGACAAACTTATATATGCGGGTGCTTGCATACATTTAGTATGAAACGAACTACATGCATAAGTTGGTAATGATTTTTCCAGTGATATAAATTTTATTTACCTATTTTTAGATTTATTCCTATAAGTATACTGTAAGGTCTTACTTCTTGCCGAATTTCAGAATTCTAGCTCAACGGGAAGTACCCTATAGGTTTTCGAAAAAGTGCGTTTTCATATAAAATTTGTGCATAAGTGGCTATAACTTTTTATTGCGGTAACTTAGAAGTGTGATTTTTTCAAGGCATCAAGACGTAACTGACCTCCGTATTTGACAAAGATTTCATGCTTGATGAATGAAGCTTAATCCCTTTAAGCGTTTTAGAGAAAAAGGTCTTGACAGACGTACAGACGGACAACAAAGCGATCCTATCAGGGTTCCGTTTTTTCTCTTTGAGATACGGAACCCTAAAAAATAATGTGTCCATGTTTACAAGATAACTGGGATTTTTCGAAGTATATTATTTTAGTAAACTTATTCAGCAGCAGATGAGCATTCAGCCTTATGGTGAGCCACCGAAAACTCACAAATGCTAAGAATTGCGTCATCATAACTGTCATACCAACGTCTAAGTGAGAGGTACTTAGGTCGTTCCTGCCCAATTCGGCTGCAGCGCAACATGGCACTGCTCTTCACCTCTTAATTTAAGAACATAATTCTGAAGTTAAAGTCAGTTGTCTCTCGCCATGTCTGTACGCGGCTTACACGATCGACATCCCCACCCTCAGTGATCGTTTGGGAGAGGGAGAGGAGGATGTGCTGCTCGCGCTGTTCGCTGATGACAGCGC
>LUGF01052392.1:113588-126109 GCA_001625245.1 Calycopis cecrops | reverse complement strand
ATATACTCAACAGTAATTGTAGTTTTGTAGGTACAAAAGGTACTGAGTCACTTCTGCGATGTTAATCTATAGAATGTCATCTCATTGTCATCTGAATGTCATCGACACATTTTTGACTTGGTATAGCTTCTCTATACGTAGTAATAATAACTCAATCGTAGACAGTTGTATTCTCTGTCTACGAACTCAATGCTTCGGAATGACAATTTAAATTTCGAAAATGGACCCACTGACATCTTTTGGATATTAACTATAGGTTGTGCGCTGTAGCATGGTGCGGATGACAGTTTCAGGAACGTTTCGATTCACACTTTAAAATTGCCGTAATTTAAAAGTTACAACTTATTATTTCATATGTGAACACTACATCACTTCCTATCTGTAGTAAATTAAATTAAACCCAACCAAACTTGTCGAGACTTCAAATTAAAATTAATTGAAAAAAAAATTTGCTAATTCTTATGCGTTTATTGTAACGCTATAGTGATGGGATGAACTGCTACTATGGATAGTCGGTGATTTTTTAAATAAAAAACGCATAATGTGCGTAGTTAAATTTTTATTGTTAAAGTCTATTAAAGGTACATTAATAAAACACAAGAATAACGGATAACAAAAAAAAACATTTATTCGTCTATGATATCGGAGTCATCAGAATTTTCACTACTACATTCATCATCTGTGTCTGTGACGGATATTATCAATGATGAGTCCATTATATTGTCGACATGTATGTTGCGATCCCAATCGGATAGTGGAGTTCCTGGAGCATATAAAACCGTGAATCCTCGGAATAGAGTTACAGTGAATGGATTAATATGATCGATGTGGGATATTGTTTTCAAACTATAAATTGCAATGTTTACCCAATATTTTTTGTGCTCTCCACTTTTTTTTTTTAACAAATTATTTAAAAAAAATATAATGTTTGACAATATATTTTCACTTAAAACAGTATTTTTTTTAATTTATATGTTAAATCTTACCCGAGTAGACATATAGGAACATTTATCAAAGATACCTGTGTATGAAAATAGCAGTAGGGATCTCGAACAGGCAGAAAAACGTGGAGGGGAGAGCGGAGCGGCAGCTACTATATACAATGGGACCCACGGCCAATGGCGCAACATGCTCCACTAATCCGAGCCCTGTACCACTGCGCCAGCCTGGTCGTCAATGTAGCATCGACATGGTCGAATAATATCACATCCCTAGGCATGTGACCTTGACAGACGTTAACGTCAAACATGCAGCTGTCATCCGCACCATGCTACAGCGCACAAACTATAGTAGAGTGTTAGCGAATCTTTCGCGTTTATTCAATCGATTTTTAGTAATTTCAAAGCCTAACCTTTTGATAAGAATGTTCTACTAGCCGAATTTCGACTAGCCAGATACGCAGGTCATGATACGGTGCGCAAGTATATGCACAGAGACATAAGTGTAGCTACTGTCTGTTCCTCAATCTCGTATTTCGATGGAATAATAATCCATCACCACAGGAGAGAAAACACCTACAGTACCGAAGCCTTAATGTGCTCTCCAAGGTACGGGGCTGTAACTCCGCCAACTTCCAGACTCCGGACTGTTATTAGAAATTGAAAAATCCCAACATCACTTTTTGATCCGCCTGCGACCCACGTCTGCGGTTGAAGAATGAACATAATTTCTAAAAGACCACGAAGACTAACAATTTATGAATATTATTTTAGTGTACATACATATTAAGTGTTTATTTTATTAGCGTCTCTAATTTCTAATCGTTAGTTTATATGTATTCCCTCTCCAGTAAAAAGCCTCTCATTTTATACAAAGAAAACTGTAACGAGCATGTTGAAACTACAGGGTGTTGTCTTTCAAACGATAATGATTTTCATTCTACAGCATTACATAAAGACTTTTTCAGTTAGCATTTTTCTGGATATTTCTCCTAAAGTAAATTAAGGTGGTGTTAAAAATATGGAACTAAATCCGTAACACCAGTGGAACGATTTGCCGCTACGTAAGAGAAGTACGTAATTTTTCCTTCACTATAAAGCTCGTTTTTATTCAACAATTTTCTACTTTCTTTTCTATTTTCGCTCCCTGATCTGACCATTTTCTGTGGCAATGATTCAATGTTAGTAACTTTCCAAAATGATATTATTAGTTGAAATAATGAAAAAATAATTCTTTATTATGTACTCATATACATGAACAAACTATTAAAATATATAAGTTCTAATTAGGCACACAAAAGGCGAACTTATTGCTTAAGTAGCAATATTTTCACAGTAACATTTTGACGTTCTAAAGAATATAATAATCTACTTAGTACAAACATCCTACTAATATTATAAATGCGAAAGTGTGTATGTTTGTTTGTTTATAACTCCTTCACGCAAAAACAGCTGAACCGATTTTCATGAAATTTGGCACACACATAGAGGGTAACTTGGACACATAGGATAGCTTGAATCCCAAAAAAATGTTCCTATGGGATTCCAGATGATTTTCTATTTTCCACGTGATTGAAATTTACGCGGGTGACACCGTAAAGCGCAGCTGAAATTTGAGGGAAATCCTTCTATTCAAATTTTTATATAAAACTGCATCAACTGTTATCAACAACGCCTGTGGAATATAATAACGGGTTTCGGATTCAGCATAAATCATTGCTCTATGATATATGGATGTACCAGTGTTTTTGCCCGCTTTACACGCTCTACACGCTTTACACGCTCTACACACTCTACACGCTTTACACGCTCTACACGCTTTACACGCTCTACACACTGTACACGCTTTACGAGCACATAATTTAGCGCTTTGCATTTTGATTCAAATGGGATGAAGTGGCAAATATCTGTGGCAATGTATTTATGTATTTTTACTACTGGATATATTGTTTTATGAGTCGCTTATACTGACACGAATGGGACGTTGTTCTGTTCTTCATGCTATAGTGAAGTGATGGCTAGTTCGTTAATAAACAAAAACAAATTTGTTCAAAATGTAAATGCTAGTTTTTAGAAAATAAATAAATAAATATTTGTGGACTTTACACACCACGTCAGCCTAGCCCCGTGCCAAGTACCGTAAGGACTTGTGTTACGGGTACCAGACAACGTACTATATTTAATATGTTTTATAAATTTAAGAAATTTTATATATTTAAGATTTTTATTATAGAAATACATAATATAATATATAGATAAACGTCCATGACCAAGGCGGGATTCGAACCCGCGACCCCTGGCGCAACATGCTCCGCTTATCCGAGCCCTGCACCACTGCGCCAGCCTGGTCGTCAAACTCAGTAAGAGGTAGTGCCACATTGCATACATGCAACTGAATTGGGCCGACAAAACCTGTGAGGTACCTTTCGTTAGATAAAACGAGGAAAACGATCAGACAGCGCTATTTTCATAATCGACGCCCATATACATCCGCATAGAGGTTATACAGGGTTGCCCTTCCTCTTCCCCTGTCCAGGGTCCATCGGTTATCCACACGAAGACCTACGCACTTAACGCGACAGACCTGCTGTTTCTTTACCCCAATATTTTTTTTTAAACCCCTTTAACCTCTCGCTAAACGCGTGAAGTGTCAGCTGTGCTGTAGCGTTCCATGTGGTGTGTTTAATAGTAATAAATCAGTAATCATATTATTCTCTTATTAGGTACTAGCTGCGCCCCGCGGTTTCACCCGCACAACTTTCGATCCCTTGGAAATATCGAGATAATAGCCTATATGTTGACCCGACCTGTTAGTAATATTCATGCAAAATTTGAAGTAAATCCATGCAGTACTTTTTGATTTTAGCCCGGACATACATATAGACAAACAGACAAAAATTCTAAAAACTATATTTTTGGCCTCGATATCGATTGTAGATCACGCCCCAAGTATTCTTTTAAAAATATTCCAGTTTTGACTTTCTTATGATTTTATTGTATGTATAGATAACCCAATAACAGTTGAACATAACGAAACCAAAATGTAATCATAATAATATTTGTCCCGTAATATATTTATTATTTTATCATATAACCCTTACCCGTATGATACCATCGGTAAAAGCATTGTATAAAATTGATTTATTAAAATACCCATTTCGAATTTAAAAAAGAAAATCCATCTATCCGTATCGGTCATTTCATCCCCTCTATTTCGGGGGGTGGAAACATCTTTACATACAAACTGTTTAATTAAACTAAATCCAATTTGCCGTAACGAGCCATCTCATTACGGATCACGCTTTTTCCCTCCAGGAATTAATTCTGATGCTATCGTTGTTACCTTTAGTTTCAGATGCGCATCATCATCATCATCATCATCATCATCATCAAGAATTAATTCTGATGCTATCGTTGTTACCTTTAGTTTAAGATGCACATCATCATCATCAAGAATTAATTCTGATGCTATCGTTGTTACCTTTAGTTTAAGATGCACATCATCATCATCAAGAATTAATTCTGATGTTATCGTTGTTACCTTAAGGTTAAGATGCACATCATCATCATCAAGAATTAATTCTGATGCTATCGTTGTTACCTTTAGTTTAAGATGCGCATCATCATCATCTAGAATTAATTCTGATGCTATCGTTGTTACCTTTAGTTTAAGATGTACATCATCATCATCAAGAATTATTTCTGATGCTATCGTTGTTACCTTTAGTTTAAGACACGCATCATCATCATCATCAAGAATTAATTCTGATGCTATCGTTGTTAACTTTAGTTTAAGATGCGCATCATCATCATCATCAAGAATTAATTCTGATGCTATCGTTGTTAACTTTAGTTTAAGATGCGCATCATCATCATCTAGAATTAATTCTGATGCTATCGTTGTTACCTTTAGTTTAAGATGCGCGTCATCATCATCGCCATCTTCATCATCATCATAATCATCATGATCATCATCAAGAACAGAATAATCATTATTATATTGTTACTGTCAGTGTATTGTAGCTAACTTGGGCCGGCGCGGCGAGGTACCCCCAGTTCACATGGTACCGTTGTAAGGAGCCAGCTGTGTGGTTTGGCCTATTCAAGGGAGAAGGGATCAACACTTCTGCACAAAAATCATGTTTACGTCGATTGTAGCCCGTAGTCGCCAAAAGGCTCCATTTGCTCGTTTGCCTCTATATACTATAAAAGTAAGGAGTGACTGTTATATCAATAACTGTTATACATAACAGATTATGGGAGAAAATAAAATTAGCTATGACGCAACGTTATCATAATCTGTTCTTCAAATAATAGGTATAAATATAATACTGAAATAGCATTATAACTACTTTTCTTGTGGTATTTTAGGGAGGAGGGAAAAGGGTACCGTATCTATATAACCTCTAAGTGGATGTTTATCGGCGTCGGTGGTCATCAAAATCCAACTGCTCGTTTGCACCCTGATACCACAAAAAGAACTCATCACCACTATCGACAACAATATCACAAGATGTAATCCGCTCGTATTCGTCAGAAGCGCGACTTCTCCACAGAAGCGGACGTGGTAGTGCGCCGCCGTGTTTACCTGCGCCATTAGCTGCGCCTTATTAGGGGAGTTAGAGCGACACAACGGGAGGCGTGGAGTCGAAAATTGTTTGCTTTGCTTTTCTTTTTACATATATGCCTGTTGTGGGTTGCGTTTTTTTTTTACAAATTAGGGTGTAAACGAGCAGTCGAAGCCATTTTCATGTCCTCCTTCCCCATAGGGCTATGCCAGGCACATTTTATGTTATAGTGAAATATTTCACTTACAAACAGTAATTATTTCAACTGTCTGGTTTTATTTTTCCTTATGAGTATTACTTGTTTGTAATTTTCTTTATAACATTAACATTTAAAAGCCTATTTAACTTTTTATTCAAATATACATTATATACATATATACAAAATATACATTTCCTGTTTCAAAGGTTTGTGTGGTCAATCCTTATGATGTAACTAGATTCGTCGTTTTATCCGTGTCACTGTCTATGTCCGCTATTTTCAATTTTATTATTCAGCGTCCATAGGCTACGGTAACCACGCACCATCAGGTGGGCCGTATGCTTTTTTGCCACCATCGTGGTATAAAAAAAAAAAAAAAAAAATTAATTCCGATAAGACTCTCAGAAACTTTAGCTTGCTCTCTTTTAGTAATTATTTTTAAAAGTACAAGTAAGTAAATAAAACTATTGAAACAGGTTGTACTGCAAGGGAAACTGCTATAAAGGGATAGCTATTTCGTGTTTAGTGAAGTTCATGAGTTTCCTGTATCCAATTATAGAGAAAGATTTAGTAAGAGGTAGTGCCACACTGCGTGAGACCACACGCGTAAAGTGACAGCTGTGCTGTCGCGCTTAGTGAAGTTCATGATTTCCTGTATCAATTGAAGGAAAAAATACAGATGCCAAATAAAAAAATTACACTAAGAGTAAAAAAAATATAAAAACATTCCCAAAGCGACTCCACAGTTTTCCCAAAATTGTACGCACTGCAGGAAAATTCGGGCCGAGGTAATATTCGCTTACACAGCGTGTCCTTTGACCCCTCGACCCTGAGGTCTGTAATTTGATCCGGGAGCTTCTCTAGCCGAGCTCCTGCGAAACAAGTTTTTTTAACGGCCCCCTCGCGGGCCCTTTACGGCCGGGGCGAACGAGATTTCGAGACGGCATTTATTACGTAGAAGAAATATTTTAGGCACGTCTCGCGGGAAATGATGGACACGTCATTGCTGCATTGCAGGTAAATCGGGCAAGCACGATCGTGTGAGTAGGGCTACTGAGGCTCATTAGCATCCGGCGTTACATTAAAAGCGGTATGTAGATCTAGATTGTGCTAGTCTTTTAGGATTTATATAGTTCGAATCGTACTTATAAATTCTACTATATATATCATGGAAGAAGTAGTTCCTATGTACAAGCGTTTTCTAATATTGTAAATTTCTAATGTTCGTTTTATTTTGAGTACCTACATGAATCATTTATGTACACAAAATAAAACGAACATCATAAATTTAAATAAATATATTCTTATTTTCTTTACCTTTCTTTCTCTATAATTACTAGCTGCGCCCCGCGGTTTCACCCGCGTAACTTTCGATTCCGTGGGAATATCGGGATGAAAAATAGATGTGAGCCGATTCTCAGACCTACTCAATATGCTCACAAACTTTCATGAGAATCGGTCAAGCCGTTTCGGAGGAGTATGGCAACGAAAACTGTGACACGAGAATTTTATATATTAGATTATTTGTTAATATTACATTCATATATTAAAAATATAAGAATTCTAAGCATGACCTATGCACACACATATAGCACTGAACACACACAGTCCTATTTTGGAACATAACACGACAGTCGCTAAAGTCCTTAAAATACAAAAACTTCTCGTTCCTTTTGTTGAGAATCATAAAAAAATACAGAAGTTGCGCCAAAAAGGTTAATAGAGCGCCAAAAACTTTGCGACAATAATTATTTTGTGAAACTTTTCCGTGTTTCCGCACAAACTAAAAGTCGCTACTTGGTTGGTATTTTTTTTATATTTCGCTTACGTCGAGAGGTCGCTTGTGTCGACTTGTTTCCCTATTTCGTATGGTGGCCATGATTTTGCATTATATTGGATATTTTTAATCGGGCTTGGCCCAACATTCCTACCCAATACTGCTACTCCTATGTAGCCAGTATCAACAGCGGCAACCACCTTTGGTATGACCTCAGGGAGCCTGAGGGAAAGGCTAAACCTGTTTTGGTCCCGCAACGAAATTAATCAGAATTAAGTAGGATTAGATATTATTTATTTCATTGAATTATGTTGGATTGTTTTTTAGTAATTTTTACGGTTCCGTATCTCAAAGAGAAAAAACGGAACCCTTATAGGATCGCTTTGTTGTCCGTCTGTCTGTACGTCTGCCAAGACCTTTTTCTCTAAAACGCGTGAAGGGATTGAAGGGAGCTGAAATTTTTGTCAAATACGGAGGTCAGTTACGTCTCGAGGCCTTGAAAAAATCAGACTTTCAAGTTAACGCAATAAAGAGTTACAGCCATTTATGCACTTTTGTATGAAAACGCACTTTTTCGAAAACCTATAGGGTACTTCCCGTTGAGCTAGAATTCTGAAATTTGACAAGAAGTAAAACCTAACAGTATACATATAGGAATAAATCTAAAAATTTGTAAATACAATTTATATCGCTGGAAAAATCATTACCAACTTATGCATGTAGTTCGTTTCATACTAAATGTATACAAGCACCCGCATATATAAGTTTGTCAACTTGTCGCAGGGAAGTGTAATTTTCTCAACGTCTAATAATTTTGCTCATACCTCCCGTTCCTACGGAACCCTCGTTGTGCGAGTCCGACTCACACTTGGCCTGGTTTTCTATACCTCACCTTGTATTTTATAGCTTTTTAATGCTTTACTAAACAAAGCAGCAAGACATTGTCTTTTTGAGTAATTGTAGATGGATTGGGCTGGAATTACTTTATAAGAAATAGCTGCGACTTGTGATTGCCTGGTGACTAATTGGGGGGTACGATAAAGGAGGGTAATGCATCTGCAAATGCGGATGTTAATGGTAGTTGGTAGTCACCAAGTGGCTCCGATTCTCGTTAACACCCCAATGCTATAAAAACAGCCAGTCATAGGAAGGATCAGCCAGTCTGAAGATTGAAGTGAAAATTTTAATCTATCATGTACTATTAAGTAGCACATACTTACAACACTGCATAGCTGCTACTAATCTAGCTCCTTTTTCCTGTAGTATGCTGACGCATGTTGCTGATTCTCAATATTTTTTTCCCTGTCCTAAAACTGCTGAAAAACTTTTCAAAGAATGGTCACCCTATTCACTTGGCACAAGTATCAATCAATCTCATAATGACGAGCTCACGGCCACCGTGTTTCTAACGAGCTCAGCTTGTGTTTGACACGGAGTGTGTTTAGTTTTATAAACGATAGGACCAATATAACTTGACCCCTTCATAGCTGACGTGTTAAAGGTCACAACGGTGACAGGGGTTGGGGGGGAAATGATTGCTACGGTTTTATTCGTGTTTTTTGTCGTGATTATTGTAAAGTAGCTTTGAAGTTAAAACTTGTTTATACAAAAAAAATAAAAAAATCTATTTCGGTGAGGTTTGAGGTTGCCTTCAGCATTGGATGGTCCAGGATCTGCAGGCAACAGGATCCCTCCAGCGACAGACTGGCCTCAGTGCAAAGGCTAAACTTCTCCTCCTTAGGAACCTCTGTGTCAACAGGCCTGAATCCTGAGCAACCTTTACCACTTTAAGATAGTTTTGAGTTTTCACTTTATCCGAAATCCGTATAACTGCCAGTATTTTGACTGATTGGTGCAGTGGTTACACCAGAGGTTTTTGACTGTTTCTCGTCATTTCAAAGTATTTTTTCATAATATTATAAACGCGAAAGTTTGTATGTTTGTTTGTTTGTTAATCCTTCAGGCAAAAACTACAAAACCGATTTCCATGAAAGCACACACATGCACACACATAGAGGGTAACATGGATTAACACATAGGATAGTTTTATGCCGAAAAAATGTTCCTATGGATGCCATGGGCTGATTTTCCATTTTCCACGGGATCGAAATTTACGCGGGTGAAACTGCGGGGCGCAGCTAGTATTATTATATAACTCTAAAAGTGTAATAAAAATATTAAAAAAGGGATTTAAGCTGAGGAAAATTGTGACCTTAAACTCATCTCTAGCGTGCAAACCCGTACGTAAGGATATAGCTGTGACTCAACGCCAATGTTACGTCGAGCCAGTCTGATCCACTTGCCACTACAACTACACTACTTTCTAACAACAGACGTTTTGTACCAGGAGAACATGAACAACAGAATATTCAAACACAAATGATCGGAGATTCGTTTTTATCGACGGAATTAAAAAACTTTTAACGCCCCCATTTTGCTCAATAGTCATCGATTTATTTGGAAGTTTTCATCTCCAGATCTGTCGTTAAGATCGCCGTTCTAATGATATAACTTTTATAGAAGAGGGGAGTCATAGCTCAAGGTGCCTGCTAGACATCTGCTGCTTTTGACGACCGGCGTAGTGACTATTCTAGAGATCGTAGATTCAGTCCGGCCATGATTATCTGCGTATTTATATGTATTTCCATAATTACAGTTTAAAATAATGTATAAAACTAATAACGCCCATCTGTTTCAATCTCATAAACTTTCATTTCGTAAAAATGTGGTGTTATTAAATTTTGCTATACAAGGTTATTTTTGGACAATGGAAGTAACAGTCAAACCAAGAGTGTGTTTTAAATACTGTCGTCTAATTTTAATATTTTGTTCAAGTAAACATCGATTTGAAATGGTCCGGAAAAGTACATCAATCGTTTGCATTCTTATAATTTTTCGACCTTAAACAGATCGTGTTACGTGCATCCACTTTATTTGTAATTGTTTTGTTTTTTATTTTAAACAGATATTGGTTATATTAACACACCTATGTACTCATATCAATTGTTCTATGCTAAATAATTTAAAACAACAATTTAAAATTTCTATTTATACTTTGGCCAGCTTAATAAAGTTTTATTAGATTACTAGCTGACCCGACAGACGTCGTCTTGTCATCACTGGAAAATGTGTTGTCGTGGTAACGTAATGCAATGTACCATAATTGTGAACCCATTTTTTTGACGCAGGGAATACATTTACGTATGATACCTAGGACCTAAGTCGGGAGTGCAATACAGACAAAGCCCCTGGGGGTGTCTTCAGCTGCTATAAGTGGAGGGTCTCGGATCAACAGGCAACAGGACCCCTCCAGCGGAATGTTGGCCTCGGCGAAATGGCCAGACTTCTTCTCCTTGGGGACTGCCCGGCTGTCTCTGAACATTCCCTACTACGTCGTAACCGTACAATGGGGCTAGGTTCCCATCCTGACCCCTGGCCCCAGTACTACGGCAACCTATTAGTACAGGACATTGAAAATAACTGATAAACACACAGATATTATTAACTGATCTCTAGTTATCCACCTATTTTTCCAAGGAATGTAAAATCGCCTCTTAATTATTTATATTAAACTATTCTTTAAATTTTAAATTTTATTTGATTTCTGAACGGCAGAACGAACATCAAAATATGTTTGACAGGTAGGAAAAGTTTCTATGGGAAAACGAAATTGAATTATTTTTACTATATCCCCATAGACTAAATAAAAAGTATATATCCCTATCATTTTTTCGTATGTATGAACCTTTTAAACCTTTCCTGAACTTCCACAATTACTTCAAAATCAAAATTAGCCAAATTGGTACAGCTGTTCTCGAGTTTTAGAGATATATATATATATATATATTTATATAATTGAATTTCCTAAAGGGAATTTCAAATATTTGAATGGACTTTTTACAAGTTCGCGGACCATCACCGCTCCAAGGTCAGGTACAATGTTTACAGTGCACAATAATATCGTCATCTACGCGTTTTGTATACGACTAACATATTTTATTGTTTTCTATTTCAAAAGTTATTGATTCTGAATCAAATCTGAAAGTTTGAGATTTCTTCAATAACTAACCCTGTATAATATACTTCTGGTTTCACATTATTATACCACTCATACTGCGGGACTTCAGGAATGAACTCCAATCAATTTCAGAAATTTATTTCCAAAATGTTGTCAAATTTATTGCTACTGCAGACCGTTTGTTTCCTCCCAAAACGCGTCGTAGTAGCGCACCATTCTCCTCTCGTGTGGCTTCAGATACGAGTAGCGGATGCTTTTAGGGTCATATATGTCCAAGTACCTCACGCGCCGGGATGGCCTCTTTTCATGTCTGCATATTGGATCACTGAAATAAGGAAATTTAGTCAGACGATGTTTCAA
This sequence comes from Calycopis cecrops, assembly GCA_001625245.1. Lineage (NCBI taxonomy): Eukaryota > Metazoa > Arthropoda > Insecta > Lepidoptera > Lycaenidae > Calycopis > Calycopis cecrops. The sequence goes on along the minus strand of LUGF01052392.1, from coordinate 114,249 downwards.
CCAAATTTAGGGATTTCGCGAATGGCAGAATTAGAAACGCACTTTTATATCATATGCATAAGAATCACTATAATAATACAGGAACAAAAAATCACAGCCCCTTTGAAGAATTCCGAGATAACAATTTTAAGTTTGGTACTGTCGAAGATTATATGGAGAAGACGTGCAGAAAACTTCTATTTTATTATAAAATTACAACCGCAGTTTGCCCCACAAAGTATTAAAAAACAAACGACTGCTGTGTCTGTTGTAAAGAAAACTCACTCGCAATAAATAAAGTTCCTTATTATTTTCACCATCTGCTCTCTCATTTCTATGTCCCTCGCTGAAGGGTTCTCAAAACCAGGCTTCCCCTTCATAGAATTTGTGCGGAAGATGAGAGAGAGATCGTCGTAATGAGCGGCTCCGTTATATTGAATGTGCTTCGTCTCCTTCACAACGCTGAAAGTCAAATTGTAAGAGAATTTGTACAAGAACGTTGGTGCTTCCCTCTTGTTTCTTTCCTGTTTCAATCTCTGTAGAATTATCGCTGGATATCTAAAGGCATAGTCTCCGTAACAAACTCCAAACTTTTCAACAGTTGCGTTACCCATGAAGTATCTTTTCTCACTCTCATGGGCGTCTTCTAGGGCTTTGGATCGAGGCAGTCTCCGAACCAAGT
>LUGF01052392.1:98778-108809 GCA_001625245.1 Calycopis cecrops | reverse complement strand
TTAAATTTCATAGTTCAAACATGACTCCCAACATTTTCGCATCAAATGTTCCCAAAGCGACTGTCTGCCCCCTTATCATTAGATTTATATCCATCCGTTTTGCATTTTTATATATGATAGGTGCTTATAATTTTTAAAAGCTAGAGTGGGAAGCCTATTTATATGAAACAAGATAGAGACATTAAAAGTCTATTTAGACCATTACTTATTACATATTTTGTTATTTAAATGTGCCTGCTGTTACTTAATCTCAAATTGTGCAGTAAAAAAATATTTATTGGTCTACCCTTGAGCACCAAAACTCTGACATTCTAATGTTCATGCTGGGTAACCAATATTACTTGTATTAATTCAAAATATATGAGAAAAAAAAGATTCACATGAGACTTATAATACTCCAGCGCTTGTTAAAAAACTGAATAACTAAAATCAATAATTAATGCTACTTATCAAATCATATTTTAACCGACCAGAAGGTCAGATTTGTATGATATAAAATAGAATTTTTTCTGAAGAAAACTTAGTCATTTATTACTTAGATATTACTTTATGTGTTAAAATTTAATCCTTAATATTCATAAATAAAGAAATTATGATTTTTGTAAATAAAAAAATTATCTTCGCCCCCAATGGAGAGAGCTTTTTCATAAAATATAAGTCAAGGCGCAAAAATAAGCACCCATAAGACATATCTACAACTACGGGAAGGTTATAAATTTTCATTTTACATTTAATTTTTTATTAGTGTTTATTGTCAATAACTCAAAAAGTAAATAATCAAAAAATAAATATTTTTCGACAAAGAAACTATGGTAGATGTAAGTTGTTGAAAGAAATATTTATGCACAGTTACAAGCGTACAAGAACATTATAAACAAAATTAAAAATATGTAAAAATTTGCATGTTTTTGGTGGTTTTTTGCAATTATTTAAGCAATTTGTTGACCGATTTTGAACTTCAAGGTCGCAAAATGACCACTTTAAAAGGGTAAAAATTTCAAACCGATATTGTTTGTTGTCAAATAGTTATCTTAAAAAAACCGTTTTTCACCTTTAAAACCATTGTTTAAACAATCTTAAGCAACTCCAAAAATGACACACTAAATTTTCTCTCATTGTGTGTGAACAAATCAGCCCATTTTTGCGCATAACTTGCTGGGTCTAATTACAGTAAATCATTTTCGTCTACCAACTGGGCTAATGGCGCTTAGGCTGTTTGTTCGCCATATTGTGACGAGATAACATTAAGATGACATTCTATGGATTAAAACCGTAGAAGTGACATAGTATCTTTTGTACCTACAATACAATTACTGTTAAGAGTATTTAAATTATTATTAAGTGTTTAAACATAATCTGGTAAGCTTTATTTTTGCTTTTTTAAATCAAATTAAAAAGTTTAATTTAAAAAGTACTTAATGCCCCTGTGATCCCCAAGGGTATGCCGGACAGGGCTACCCATACTGGACAAGCTTGAGGAGACAAGGCAACCTAAAAGCAGCTCGACTCGATATTCTTTGTTATCTTTTAGTTAGTAGTAGTATAAAACCATTGTTTAAACAATCTTATGCAACTCCAAAAATGACACAAAATTTTCTCTCATTGTGTGTGAACAGACCAGCCCATTTTTGCGCATAACTTGCTGGATCTACTTACAGTAAATTTTTTGCCTCTAGCAACTTTATATGCGTAACCATATAACGTCGCGAGAAAATGTAATCTCTAAATCGTGTGGTGCTGTATATTTAATTACTAGGATTAAACAATAGTCGCTAGATATAGCGCTGCAGCAAGATCATGGTCCACACAGCGTTTCCACCGCGCAGGACAAACCATCGTTGACTCGTTATCGTTGGGATGTGACTGACACATTTTTGGCTTGGTATAGCTTCTCTATATGCAGTAGCAACGTCTCACTTTTTTTTTTTTTTAGATAGACTCTACACTAACAGGCTGAAAGCTTCGTGCAGCTTCATCTGTATGAGAGGCGAGTGCCCTAAGGTAGCTCGAGCCTCCGTATTTATGGTCGATGGGGGTGCAGACCCCCCCTTCTTTCCCAGCTAGTCTGGGAGGAGGCAAACCGGATTATTAAGAATAAATAGGTTATGCTATTATTATCTTGGCCGAGGACAGCGGGTGTCCTCCTCTCCCCACCTCTGAGGGAGGGGAGCAGCTCACGCGCGGCAGTTAGAAAGTGGCCGACACGGGTCTTGAGGTAGAAGAGCTCTATGAGCTATCATGACTGGGGGGAACGTCTCAATGTTAGCTGCATGTAACACGTAGTTAGAGGTAGTACAGCGATGCATTGCAGGGATATTGGCTGGCGCGACCGGGGAGGTACCTCTCGCTCACACTATACTGCCTTTTTTACTAGGGGGCAAGTGAGCAGTCGGAGCCATTTTCATGACTATCCACGCCCATAGACATCCTCACAGAGGCTTTGGAGATGCGTGGCCTATCCTCTTCCCTCCTTTATGAGTCAATTCAATCGATAATGCTATGCAGTGTTTTACAAACATCCTCGTAAAGTTATGAAACAATTGCAAATACACACATCAACCCATACACTACTAGAGTATTGGATAAATGCTTGAGGTTTCCCGTTGACACCCAGCCGAACATACATTTAGCGTCAGAAGCCGTACCGCCGTATAGCTTCTTATAGGGTTGTCACTTACAAAAAAACTGCAATAGTTTAACATTGCAGAAGTTGCACCTCTTTGTAGTACAATTAATAAGGGATTGTTAAATAAATTGTACATTGTGGCATGTTTCATCGATTATATTATTAACCTTTAAGAACTGACGTGGTTTAGTCATATCATAAATGGTGATGTAACGTATCTCAGACGGCTTAAAAAAATCAAAAAGAATTACTTATAAGTACTAATTTGAACATATTTACCTGTATTGTTATCATTTTATTATTGTTCTATTAATAAAGTGTAAAAAAAACAACATTTTAATATGAAATCAGTATTTATTTGGTAAAAATTATATAGCCTATATTTCGCTTACTTGAAAAATATTTATTTTAATCTTAGCTACTATAGTATTATTCAATAGTGACCTCACGTCTGAGAGACACTGCGCAGCTCTACAGCCGAACGTGTTGCCGTGCCGCTAGTGAGTTCTCGACTTATTAATCAACGTGTTCAATCCCGAAGCTACAGGGAAGGGCGCGGGGGTATCTTTAACAGATTCGAAATAAGGCTTACTTTTGTTAACTCACCGTCTATGAGACACCCACGTCAGTACTTGAAGGTTAATAAACTCTTGAGGCGTGAGGTACGACAAATACCATGTGCTTACTCGATGAGAAAATAGAGGCAAAGATTTTGGTAGGTACAATTTTTTTTTATGCGCCAAGTGTAATTTTAATCAACTGAGATCCTGCTGCGTTATATAAAATTGTTGTTTTTCGCCTACTTTTGACAGAAACTAGTAAACGCACCTCGGTCACCATTGTAAGATAGTCTCAGACTATCATATTTATGTAATATTCATCAAGAGCGAAGCCATTTCTGCTTTTCTGTCCTTGGCTCGCAATGTTCTACTTTCATGATTTCGTAAGTGAACCCGAAACTGACTTGTTTTTTTTTTTAAATTCAAGTTTAAACTTGCCACATAATATATAGATTATATTCTGGAATAACATAAAAGTGTTTTGTAATCAGTAACATATTTTTTATCTTCTTCTCCTTTTTAAAATGATAGTGACAGCCTGCTAAAAACACTTGTATTCAGAAATATTTTTCATCTTCTTTTCCTTCTTAAATTGATAGTGACAAGCACAATACATCAACAACTTGCAAGAAACATCACAAAATGTTAATTCATAATATCAGTTCTATTATATTTAGAAACTAGCTGCGCCCCGCGGTTTCACTCGCGATTATTTTCTAAGAAATCCATATAAACTTCAACACCCCTTTTCACCCCCTTAGGGGTTGAATTTCTAAAAATCTTTTCTTAGTGGATGCCTACGTCGTAACATCTACCTGGATGCCAAATTTCAGCTTGATCCGTCCAGTGCAGTGGTTTGAGCTGTGCGTTGATAGATGGCTATGTCACGTTTGAGTTTTATATATATAGATTTTACATATATAGATTAGCAATCGAAAGACTATAATATTATAGATGGCCTGATTCTTTATTTAAATAAAATCTCAATTTTCCACAAATAAAGACAAAATAACTGACCGACGACAGCCCTAGCGCGACCAACACGACATACAGGGCCCGCCGGCGAGATATTGAGAATTATTTTCCGCGTGTCACGTGCGACAGGCGCGCGCTCTCTGTCAACTGGAGTCTCATCGTTTCCACTAAAATCCGTCAACTTTTACTAACTACTCTTCACGGACGATAAATGAAAAATAAAACTTTTTAATCGACTTCGAAAATTCGGCCGCGTGCGAGTCAAACTCGCACACCTAGGCTTCCGTTTTAACGAGAAGCATGAGCTAACCAGTATTCACTATAAATTTAACTACACTATGAGTTGGTAATAATTATTTCAGTGATATAATTATTATTTTCGATAAATTAACTGTCTAACATTCATACAATATACAGGGTTATTTTTTGGTCACCGTCCAAATATTAAAATAAGGAAGTAAACATCATTCCAAGGGTGTGTTTTAAATTTTATCGCCTAATTGTAATATTTGGTTAAATAAAAATCGATTTGAAATGGTCCTTAAAAATACATCGATTGTTGTTCTTATACGAAATGTATCGACTTCAAGGTCAGTGACGTCGGGCTACCGTGAGTCGCAAGTGAGATGCAGGCGACTAAGAAATATGTTTTACAACACGGGACAAAATAATTGGAATCGAATTATTTTTTTAATATTTTTATTCCATAAATCTAATATATTATTCATTCTAAACCAAACCTGAAAATTGGGCCGGTGACCAAAAAATAACCCTGTATAACATACAACACAATATAATTTTGAAGGAAGTGTAACTCCTATCCATCAACTAGTTGATCCAAATTGTCTGATATTATTTTCTACATGTCCCGCACACAATAATATAACAATATCATGTATTGTGTTACAGAGACTCGCTAAAAGAAAATTACATATGACAATGTCACTGTAGCAGTTTCAATCATTGAAATGAACATCGATAATTCATAGAAGTCTAACTTCTATCTATCATACAGATGATCCGTGTTACCTAATATTGTTTTACTACATTTACATTTTCTACGTCTACGTCTACATTTTACGTAAACAATAAAATAATAATATCATGTTACGTGTTATAGAGACTCACTAGAAGAAAGCAATAAACATCTAACATAGTTATAGATACAAATATATAGATATAGATAGTAACGATACGACTTAGGGATCATCAAGAAAAGAGTATCCTTCCTCAAATGCCGGCAACGCAAGATACCTAGTTTTGCGGATGTCTATGGGCGGCGGTAGTCACGAACCACTTGCTCGTTTGCCCCTATATCATAAAAAAAAACAACTAACATTGACTTAAGACATCTACTAACCTAGTTATAAGATACTAACATAGTTATAAGCTTCTTACTAACACAATATGGATTAATGTGGTCCGAAATAAATGATTTTTGTTTTATTTTATTTATTTTATTATAACGTGATAAAGAGACGATTATTTAATAAAACATATTATAATTTGGAAAGAAGTTGAACTTCTATTCATCAACTAGCTGATCATGGTATCTAATATTGTGTCCACGTGTTCCGCACACAATACTATAACAATATCATGTAGCGTGTTGTGGAGACTCGCTAGAACAACGTGACGGGTGACACTGACCGATCGGAAGTCGCGGGACAGACCAATTTGCAACAGAGACTATTTTTATTTGATATTCAATTAGAAGCCAAACTATTTTGTCATAGTGATTTAAATCAAATTATTACGACAAAATAGTTTGGTTTAGTCCTGTATTGTTTTAAGTATTCCATTACACACAAGTATAGCAAGGTTGTGGTGATTTTTGAAATCCATAAAGCTTGTTTTGCTAATATTTGCACAGAAATTATAATTGTTTAGCAAATTAATAATTTGCAATTAAATCATTAATTTCCTTGTTATTATTATTGCGATTTTTTTATTTCTACGTAAATTTCATCAGCAATGAGCATAATATAGTTGTCATCAGAAATGTCGGAGAGGTTGTTTATGTAGAGTAGAAACAAGAAGGGGCCGAGTACAGTTCCCTGGGATACGCCACGGCCAGTGGCTTTAACGCCGCTAAAGACAGGTGCACACAGATGCAGCAGAAGGTAGGTAATACTCAGCTGCCTCTGCGTCGCACTGCTCTGGGGTCAATTTGAAACGTGTAACCGTTTCCATAGTTTGTCAACATGCCAGCGATGGCGGCTCGCAGAGTTTCAGTTTGGCGCCGCAAAATATACAAAATATAAATAGGCTTTATTGTTTTTTAGTTGGCTAGTGACTGGCGCGGTGCTAGAACGTTATGACAGCGTATTCGAACTTCAATTGCATGAATATTAATCTACGCGTTGTAGATTGGTTCGGACATGTAGGAAAATAGGCAGATGAAAGGAAAACGACCCGACTCGCGCAGTACAGGGTTCGAATAAGCGGAGCATGTTACGCCAGGGGTCGCGGGTTCAAATCCCGCCTATGTCATGCATGTTTATCTATGTTATTATGTTATGTTTATATGTAATTCTTTAATAAAAATCTTAAATATATAAAATTTCTTAAATTTATAAAACATATTACAGTCGGATCGGGACCACGGCTGGTGTAACCCAGTCGAAACGTCGGGCAAAGGTATATATTTTGGTCTTTAATTTTTACCGTGTTAAAACCCGTAAAGTAATTACAAAATATTAAATATATTGTCCGTTGTCTAGTACCTGTAACACAAGTCTATACGCCACTTAGCACGGGGCTAGATCATGTAAGTGAATTGTAATTCTTTTGAGAAATAAATTCTTATACCCATTATCATACCGTATTAATACTTACGAATGTCGGTGGTTTCCAAAGAGACAAGTGACATGGACAAGTTAAAACTTAAAACTGTCTTAAGCTGCGTACAGATATTGCGAGGTATGCGTTGCGAATGTCCCTCGCATACCTCGGGCTGTGGACGTGTGTGTTCGCAGTGAGCGTTCGCGTCGTACGACCGTCGCGAACGCCGCGTGCGAGCCGTGCGCTCCGTGTGGACGGACAGCTGTTACTTGCTTTACTACGGACGAACCCAGTCATGATAGCTCACAGAGCTCTTCTAGCTCAAGACCCATGTCGGCCACTTTTTCGCTGCCGCGCGCGAGCTGCTCCCCTTCGTCAGAGGTGGGGTGAGGAGGACACCCGCTGTCCTCGGCCAAGATAATAATAGTATAACCTATTAATCTCAATATTCCGGTTTGCCTCCTCCCATTAGCTGGGAAATAAGGGGGGGTCTGCACCCCCATCGACCATATATACAGAGGCTCGAGTACCCTATGGAACTTGCCTCTCATACAAATGAAGCTGCACTGGGCTTCAGCCCTTAGCGTAGATCTATCTAAAAAAAAAAACTGACGAACGCCGTGCGTGGTTGTTTGCGTGCTCAGCTCGAGCATGTGTCCTTCCGAATGCATGTACTAATGTACCGCCGTATACCTCAGACTGAGGCATAGATTTAGAATTGTTCTCACTACGTGAAAGATGTACAAAGCGTGGGAGCGAGACATTCAAATTAAGTTCCAATCATCGGAAAAGAAAAGAGACAGTAGATGAAGTACGTATGAGGCCATTATTTTAGCGAGTAAGAGGCCATAGCGACCCGCTTAATCAAAGTCATTTATGTGTTTTTGTAGTAATTCTGACATTTGTCAAATAGTTTTTGTCTCACCTCTGTTCGACATTGTGTATCTTGTACATTCTAAATCTATGGGCTTACGCATGCGTGACGAACCATTCGCGACGCACGCACGCATGTCTGTACGCTGCTTTATGCATACATGTTTGCTCCCTTAAAATATTTTCTCAATTCACAAATACGAAACTTAAAACCAACCAATTTATAAACACCCAAAACACGGCTGTGTATAAATTAAGTTTTAGTTCCAATTTAACTGCACCGCCTTTAACCATTAGCACCAACTTACCTTTAACTATTAGCACTAACACCTCGCCTAATCTTAACCGTAGAGTTAATATTGGCTTTGTCTCCGCCGTAATAACTTTACAGTTAACCAGGCGGCGGTCTTCTGTCGCAACACCAGGTTTAAACTGGATTACTAATTTGTTAAGACCCTCTTAATCCTTTTACCGTATGGGGATTGTTGGTTTTATATTTCGGGGATGAAAATTTTTCCAATATGTGCAATGTCAATGTAGAATTACAGCAAGATTGGGCTGGATTCAGCTGTGACGGTATTGTCACTTACGACGGTATATGAGCGAATCCAGCCAGATTTAAAAAGATCTTCACTATTTAATGTTAATAAATATGTTTTACTTTTAATATTAAACAATGCACCAACTTAAAAAATCTTAATTAGTCAAATTTAACAAAAGAATTATATTGTCAAGATTCATACCAAAATAATTCATTAATTTAAATAAAATTGGGTCTCTCGATCCGGCTCGGAGGACCAAGTTTTTAATACATTAAAAATCTTTCATTACAAGCCCAAAGAATCACACATCGGACATCGAAGCCGCGACAGACAAAGGCCTGCGCGCAATTTAAAACCAATTAGCAAATGGAATTGCTGCGGAAAAAGAGCTTTTTCCGCGTCGCCAATTCCCACTTGGTGTTTCAAAGTTTGCTTGGGGATTTTTAGCGTTTCGACACGAAAATTACGCGATAAACGCCGCAATCTAATTATATTATTAACCCGGCGTTGGCGGCCATTTTTGCTTTCTAGCTCGCCTATAGCCGTGACGTAGTTAGGGTTCCGTGACGTAAATCTAACGGGCTAGCTCCGTTGATTTAAATTCTAGAATTATGAAATTTAGCTTGAATGTTAGACTAATAATAGTTATGTCGTCCTAGTATAATTTCGACCTTTTCTATAGAGACAACATAGATGTGCTGGATATATTATGGTGTACAGTGTGTGCTCTTTCTATTACCTCATTCACCGACGGCTTAACGTGCTAAGACACGGGTAAGTAGCCGGTGGCCCATGGAGGTGGAAAGACAAGGAGGACAACGCATCTGTATAGCCTTCGACTCTGCTCGTTGGCCCCCTTATATTATGAAAAATACAAGTCTTTTAATTCAAGAGCTGGTCTCTCACACAGTTATTTGAAGTCAACACGAGCTGTGACGTCACGGAGGCTTCGTATTCCGCCCCGGCGCGTTTAGGCTGAAGGCATTTTTGACGATCTGAGCAAAACGAACTAGGGAAGGGATTTACATGGAAACAATTCATTACCAATATTGTTATGTTATAGCAATATATTATAAGCTCTCTGTACACTTTTTTTATGATATGGCATAGGCATATGGATATGGCAAACGAGCAGTCGGAATCATTTTAAAGACTGTCATCGCGAGAGATGCACTGCCCTTTCTCCCCCCACCTTCCGGGGATGCCGGCTACTTACACACCGCACGAAACGCGACAGCACAGCTGTCACTTTACACCTGGTGTAAGCGAGAGATACCTCCACGTGCCACACTGCATGCAAGCATGGAGAGCGGCACTACCTCTTACAGATACGTATTTGAAGGTCGCAAACGAGCAGTATTTGAACCATGACGGGATGTAGTTGTGCACTAACCCAATGGGCATGTCATATGCCGCACAAAGCACGACAGCTTGTCCATCACACGGCTCGGTGTGAGCTACAAGTGGATCACTTGATGAACGTCTTTATTTGGAAGTGATGGACAAGAGTTATTGGGAGTTTTCAGTGATGTCTTAAGTCTACGCGAATTCTCATTACAATAAAAAAAATTAACGTATTTTGTTGCGATTTTTTTTTATAAGCTGGATGTTTCGACGTTTCAGTTGCCGTAAAGCTTCTGAAACGTCGACCTTGTTGAATCCTACTAATAT
>LUGF01052392.1:68466-84292 GCA_001625245.1 Calycopis cecrops | reverse complement strand
GCTAGCGTGCGCCCCTACCGACTAAACCCCTGCGGGTGCCTTCAGCCGCATAGTTGGAGGGCCCCGGATCTAACAGCAACAGGGCCCATGTATCTCCACCCTTGTGCTAACCTGATTTTACAGCAATGTAGCAATACCTCTAGCTCGTATATAACAAGGCTGTAACTTACACCACAACCTCACAACCGGTCTCCGCTCGATGCGATGAAATTGAGAATGGAAGGAAATGAGGACCATAATCGACACGGGCGCGCATCACACCGACGCGAGCGGCGTTCGCGTGCATAACTCTCGCAGGTTGATCTTCTGCCGTGTTCGGGAGAAAAAATACATTATTTTACATGAATAACAAAAAAAATGAAACGTTTATTCAATGCTACATAAACAGATATAACAGCATACATGAAACCTAAGAAGAATTTAGAATTGTTCTCACTACGTGAAAGATGTACGAAGCGTGGGAGCGAGACATTCAAATTAAGTTCCAATCATCGGAAAAGAAAAGAGACTGTAGATGAAGTACATATGAGACTATTATTTTAGCGAGCAAGAGGCCACAGCGACCCGCTTTATCAAAGTCATGTATGTGTTTTTGTAGTAATTCTGACATTTGTTCTCTGTTCTGACATTGTGTATCTTGGACATTCTAAATCTATGCATGAAACACACAAAAAAGTCACTAGAACAAAAAAAAACAATTTAAATAAAAGGAGAAATTACTCTGTGATAAAGGTGTGTGATATCAACCATCAATCGGTGTAGGATGGCTGTATCCCGCTCATGATGCATTCAAGGAGTACGATTAATGAGAAACCTGATGAAACTTTAGCTATCGTATGAGCGTCGGAGTAGCCCGTAAGTAGGTTGAGCGATTCGCAACCTCTGTGGACATAACAATAATACTTTAATTAGCTATTATAATTCTCAAATCGGACTGCATCTCTCCTATCTGCGGCACTGTCATCGCCTGACGAGCACTCATATCAATCCGATGAAGCTTTTTGGAATTCTCTTCGCTTCCTCAGCTAGCTCAGGTCCAAAGTAAATTTGTTCGCATGCTTTACTTATTGTGCTGAATTTATGGTTAATTAGTTTTATTTAAAACTGTAGTAATTTACGTTTCCCTTGCCTCTGGAATTGTCCGGTCTATTATTAGATACAAGTTACTTTTATGCGTATTGTTTTCCTGTAAAGATTTTAAATACTAATCTCTAGTTTCCTTCATTAATGAATTTATCTTAATGCAATGCTATAACTATACATCTAATTATTCATGACAACTAGTTTTTAGGTTAAACATCCTCACAGAATCGACCTTGCTTTTTTTGCATAAATCTAATACGAGCAGACATTAATTTCATAACTCAACTTGAATTATTTTCATAAAGTAGTTTCATTATCGTATTTGACCAGAGTCGCTAGTACCATCGAAGAAGGAAATAAGGCTTAAAATGATAGAAACATTTACATATCATATCTACATTTGAGCGTATCCTCTAAAATTCTTCTTCTCTAACTTTGCCTCTTGTTAAATAATATTTTCACTTCAAACGTTACATATCGGTGTGAGTGGCGGCCGTGTTTCATTCACAGATAAAAAGTAATAAATTAGTGTTACACGCCGGCGTAATATCATCTCCACTAATTAATAGTCTACGATATTATATTAATAGGAAATTTCAACATCATCAGCCTCCCACCATCAGGACTTTTAATAAACGTCAAGTTAGAGGTAGAGGTAAGAGGTAGTGCCACACTACATTGCATGCAGTCGAATGGAGCCGGCACGACCGGGGAGGTACCTCTCGCTTACACGAGACCGGCGTGAAGTGACAGCTGTGCTGTCGCGTTTCGTGCGGTGTGTAAGTAGCCGGTGGCCCATGCAGGTGGGAGAAGAAAGGTGCAGTGTAAAGTGGCAGCTATGTTGTTGGGTTTCGTGCGGTGAGTAGCCGGTGGCCCATGCAGGTGGGAGTATAATGGACGGCAGCGCATCTGTATAGCCTCTATGTGGGTCACTGTGGGCGTCGGTAGTTATGAAAATGTCTCCGACTGTTCGTATGCCCGCCTATACCATGGGAAAAAAGTTTCACTAAGAGGTACTAGCATAGAAGGCACCTCTGAAATGTTACCAAAATAAAAGTAATGTATACGCTGTCACGTTTCGATTTGTAGTGGCCTATTGGGGGAAATTGTCTTAAAGGCAACGTATCTACATAGCTAACCTTGTGGATATTGAAAATGGAGGGTGAAGTTTTTTATTGTATAAGAAGCAAACGAGCAGTCAGAGCCATTTTCATGAGCACCAACTTTTGAGATTAGGATTTTGAGATTTAAAATGCACAAGATACACAAATGTCCGAACAGAGGCGAGACAAAAAATATTTAACAAAATATGTTAGAATTACTACAGAAACACACGACTTTGTCATTATTATGTAATCGGGCCGCTATGGCCTCTTACTCGCGTAAATTAATTGTCTCATATGTACTTCATCGACTGTCTCTTTTATTTTCCGATGATTGGAACTTAATTTGATTGTCTCGCTCCCACGCTTTGTACATCTTTCACGTAGTGTGAACAGTTCTAAGTCTATGGGTCCAACACCTATAGACATCCGTGTAGAGGCTATACAGATGCGTTTACCTCCTTCATCCTCCCCCCACATGAGTTACCGTCTACACAGCACATCGTGTCAGCTAGAAGCACCTCCCCGATCTTGTTAGCCCGATTCCGCTGCAAAATTGTATCGGTACCAAAAAGTAAAACGATTCAGCAGTATCGTCTAAGCGAGAGGTACCTCTCCGCGCCAAAACGACAACTAGCACTACCTACCTATCTCTTTACTGATTTTTTTTTCCAAATGCCGTCTTAAGAAATCTAAATAATACATACAAAACGTAAATAATAATCTTATTAATATTATAAATGCGAAAGTTTGTATGTTTGTTTGTTTGTTACTCCTTCACGCAAAAACTACTGAATCGATTTTCATGAAGTTTAGCACACACATAGAGAGTAACTTGGATTAACACATAGGATAATTTTTATCCCGAAAAAATGTTCCTATGGGATGCCATGGGATGATTTTACACGGGATCCAAATTTACGCGGGTGAAACCGCGGAGCGCAGCTAGTAACTAAATAATACAGACATAAGCACATGACCCGCATTTAGCCGGTCGGTTAACAGATCCCAATCTCTCCGTGTCCGGACGCAGATCATTATGCGAGCACAAACACAAACACAGCACACAACTTTGTCCCTTTGTAATTAATTAAAGTTGGGTAACTTGTAGGTGTTCCCTCGACGCTTATCACACTGCGTACATACGCTGTCACAACTTCTAGTATAGTTTCTTACCCCCTTATTAATAAACATAGAATAACTCTATCCAAGGAATAACCTAGTAATAAACTGAAATCTGTTAAATTCCTTAATAAAAAACACAAAAAAGTATGGAATTTGACAGATGTCAGTTTATTACTAGGTTATTACTTGGATATAGTTATTCCATGTTTATTATTAAAACCTCCGGTACCGAACACGTGTTCACGGCCTTTTTTTGAAGCGTCTTAAGACGTCCGCGGTACCCGAAAATACAACACAAGCGGTACAAATATTAAAAAGCTATTTTAGTCCGATCAAAGCGCCCATCGCTCGTCTCGGTTGGCCTTGTAGTCTACATTTAATTCACATTCACATATTAAAGATATAATAATGATAGTGTCATCAGGATTTCATAAACCCTTAAAAACGTAACTCATTCTTGTTTTTTTTAAGGTATGGGAGGGCAAACGAGCAGTCGGAGCCATTTTCATGACTACCGACGCCCACAAACATCCGCATAGAGGCTATACAGATGCGCTGCCCTCCTTTCTCCTCCCACCTCCATGGGCCACCAGCTACTTACACACCGCACGAAACGCGACAGCACAGCTGTCACTTTACGCCGGTCTCGTGTAAGCGAGAGGTACCTCCCCGGTCGTGCCGGCCCAATTCGACTGCATACAAGCATGCAGTGTGGCACTACCTCTTACTTTACATCTTATACTCGTAAACTACTTCTTTCTCTCAATTGTCACTCACACTTTTATTTATCTGCGTTTTTTAAACCGCGCGTTTCTCGCCCGCAGTGTGAAAGCCACAAGTCAGCCGCCTTGAGGGCACTAAAGATTAACAGCAGCGCTGCGAGCTCGCGCCGTAAAAACTTTTGCCTTAAACGGCGCGGTTTAACATGCATACGGTTTGACGTGCATTGCACGCGAATCGAGCCAGCGCGAGAAGTAATCAATGTCTGGTGTGGATTACCACAATATGCATTAATCAATGTTGTGTTAAAGTTTTAGGTTTAAACAGAATATACATACATACTGTTTGACGAGCTGGATTACAGACGTAAAGGCGAAGATGAGATGTAACTGATATGTAATGTGTTTTAAGTTTAATCGGCAACGTTTTAACCGCTATACATTGACGTGCATTGCGATTGGGCGTGCACGAGAAGTAGCTCTGACTAACAAGACACGATGAAGATTTAGTCAAAATTGAGGCTTTGCTGTCGCGTTTCGTTCGGAGTCCGGTGAACAGGGTAAGAGGTAGTGTCACACTGCATGCTTGCATGCAGTCGAATTGGGCCGGCACGACCGGGGAGGTACCTCTCGCTTACATGAGACCGGCGTAAAGTGACAGCTGTCGAGTTTCGTGCAGTGTGTAAGTAGCCGGTGGCCCATAAAGGTGGAACGTGAGAGGAGGGCAGCACATCTGTATAACCACTATGCGGATGTCTATGAGCGTCGGTAGTCATGAAATGGCTCCGACTGCTCGTTTGCCCCCTATAACAAAAAAAAAAAAAAAAAAAAAAAAGGATGCCTATTTCACGTTACCAGTAGATTATGAACAATAGGAGATTCTCTAACACTATTCAATCTGGCTGCAGTCTAGACGAGATTGACAATGTATTCAGTAAGAGCTACGGTATTCGTACGCATACAGCCGAATTGGGCCGACACGACCGGAGGTACCTGTCTTACACGACACCGGCGTAAAGTGACAGCAGTGCTCGCTATTTGCTATGTAAGTATCCGGTGGCCCATGGCGAAGCTCTACGTAGATGTCTATCGACACCCGATGCATTAAAACGTCCCTGACTGCTCGTTTATCCAACTATATAGTAGCTTCAAAACAGCCTATTTAACATTACATGTACCAGGAGATTATAAACGGTAGGAGCTTCTCGCACTAGCACTATTCAATCTGTCTACAGGCTAGACTAGATTCATGGGTTGACGATGTATTCAATGTATCAAAGGGCCGCGTCAGAGTAAATCGTAATAAAACCTATTATTTTTTCAGGATTCCGTGAGTTATACAGGGTTATTTTTTGGTCACCGGCCAAATTTTCAGGTTTAGTTCAGAATCAATATTACATTCAATTTATGAAATAAAAAATACTAAAAAAATAATTAGATACAATTACTTTGTCCCGTGTTGTAAAACATATTTCTTGGTCACCACGTGCATCACATTCGCTCTCGGTAGGCCGACGTCACTGACCTGGAAGTCGATTCGTTCGTCGCCATTTCGTGTAATAACAACAATTAGATGTATTTTAAGGACCATTTCAAATCGATTTTTATTTAACCAAATATTACAATTAGACGATAAAATTAAAAACACACCCTAGGAATGATGTTTACTTCCTTATTTTAAAATTTGGCCGGTGGCCAAAAAATAACCCTGTAAACGGAACCACACAGTCGCCAGTCCGTCCGTTTGTATGTGGCCTTTTTTCTCAGTAAACATTTCTTAAGTTAGATTTCAGACAGTCAAACAATTTTAACGAAGTCATCGCAGATTATTTCAGTATTTTACACTCCCGACGTTTCAGTAGCTACAGCAACCGTGATCACGGGTGGACCGAGGTTAAAGATGAATGAATGAATTAATTAATTAATGAATGCATGAATTTATTTCTCCACAAAGATGTCTTGATATCATAAGTTATTAACACTTTTTTAATGAAATAGGAGGGCAAACGAGCAGTCGGAGCCATTTTCATGACCGACGCCCATAGACACCCGCAGAAACTATACATATGCGCTGCCCCCCTTTCTCCTCCCACCTCCATGGTCCACCGGCTACCTACACACGAAACGCGACAGCACAGCTGTTACTTTACGCCGGTGTATAAGAGGTACCTCCCCGGTCTAAGTGGTCGTCTTCGTCAAGCGTTCAATGATAGATATTATAAACGAGCAGTCGGAGCCATTTACATGGTGATTATGATCCGCATAGAGGTTATACAGTTTGCCCCCTTCCTCCTCTCGCCCCGTGGGCCACCGGCTGCTTACACACCGCACTTAACGCGACAGCACAGCCACTTTACGCCAGTCTCGTGTAAGCGAGAGGTACCTCCCCGGTCGTGCCGACCACATTCGGCTACATGCATGCATGCAGCGTGGCACTACCTCGATTTAATCCGATAAAATAGTTTTATTACAATGTGTAACATTCGTTATAATTTGATTCTTTTTAGGTTTCAATAGGTACCTTATAATCTACGTACGGTATTTTTTGTTGTTCTGTCAGTTAATATGTTGACCATTTTCTCAAAAACCCTCTCCACTATGGAAATAATAAGTCAAGAATTAAAAACTTATTTTAAGCTGCTGTTTTGCTGTAACTGTAGTCTGCAGATTTAGTAAGAGGTAGTGCCGACCGGGGAGGTACCTCTCTTACACGACACCGGCGTAAAGTGACAGCTGTCGCGTTTTATGCGGTTTGTAAGTAGCCGCTGGCCCACGGAGCGAGTGGAGGAAGGGACAAACTGTATAACCTCTATGCGGATCATAATCACCATGTAAATGACTCTGACTGCTCGTTTGTAATATCCATCATTGAACGCTTGACGAAGACGATCCACTTAGTAATATTAAACTACACAGTTAATATAACTGTTACATATGTTAGTAATTAATGCACGCTAACCCATCCACTAATTGTCAAAGTGATTACATACAGTTTCATTAGGGACGAACGCAGCGAGATATATGGCGGGATGTTGCTGGGTTGCAGCCGTGCTGGGCGTGATCCAACCACTCGCCATGACACCTGTGCGTACGAGAACTTGTCGCGTTTCGTGCAGTGTGTAAGTAGCCGGTGGTCCATGGAGGTGGGAGGAGAAACGAGGGCAGCGCATCTGTATAGCCTCTATGAGGATGTTTGTGGGCGTCGGTAGTCACGAAAATAGCTCCGGCTGCTCGTTTGCCCTCCTATATCATAAAAAAAAAAAACTTGCAGGGAAAGGCATAGCAAGCACATGAATGTCTATGTGCGTGTAAAACAAAGTAACTTTCCGCCTTCTGTGTGTCTATGCTTAGATCTTTAAAATGACGCAACGGATTTTGATGTTTTTTTTTAACAGATAAAGTGATTCAAGAGGAAGGTTTATGTGTATAATGACTCCATTTTTGAAGTCCGATATACACGCGGGCGAAGCTGCGGGCCGAAGTTAGTATAGTATAAAAGTAATCATAGTATTGCAACGTCTTTTTGCTTTTTGATTTTTAAGACTAAATAAATATTTAGTGAAAGGGGGCAAACGAGGAGTCGAAGATATTTCGACGATTATCCACGTCCACAGACACTCGCATAAAAGCTGTACGGATGCGTTGCCCTCCTTCCCCCCTCCTTCATGGGCCACCGGATACTTGTGCTCCGCTCGAAATGCGACAGCGCAACTGCCACTTTACGATATCATGTAAGCGAGAGGTACCCCGTGCCGGGCCAATCCGTATGCATGCTCTACCTCTTACCTCTAAAGCTCACCGCAACAACCCACCAGGTGAGTGCTGTGCTATTTATGATATAACTTTATCAAACGCATCAGCGCCGCAGACCGCGCCGACCTCCGCTGGAACACACGGGGCCACGGAAACACACGTACTGGATGTGTCACCATTTTAATATGCAATGGCATTTTGAGAAGGTATAACGATTCCGAAATCGACCGAGGCATTAACAGGCTTCGGCTGCTCGTTTGACCCACAAAATAAAAAAACCTTACTTAAAACCTATGCAGGGTTGATAGGAGCGAGAGGGATTAAATGAAACCACATATACTATAACTGCCTACAGTTAATCCGAAACTATTAAAAAAGTTTACGACAAGTATACGAAAATACTTTTGTCAAACAAGTTAAATAGCGAAAAATTGTAATCGTGCTTTGTACCGGGCGGTTACAGTGAGCACGGGGTGAATGACCCCGGCCGGCTATAGTCGGCGATCAGCAGCGATACAGCGTGTACGAAGTGAGAAAAAACTTTAAAAAATTTCTGTGGCTAAACTATTGCTCCGATCGATCTGATTTTTGTTGTATAGCCTGGAAATTACACACTAAATATGTTGTTTCATTTAATGCCTCTCGATTCTATCAACCTTGTATATAACATTATATTTTTGTAACCTAGTTTAAGTTGATTATAATGTGTATGTTTATGGAAATAAATAAATATTTATTGCTTTTTCTTCTTTTTTTTTTAGGAGAGAAGAAACATATTCTTGCGAGCGAAAGATACCTCATGCTGAATACTGCACGCACGCATGCATGTAGCATGACCACCTCTTACAAATAGTTTCCCAAGCCACTTCCAGTCCACACATCCGCGTCCCGAAAACACGCCGTCAGCTAATTCGAGCTTAGTTCCCATGAAATTAAATTTTCACGTTTCTGCTAACCTTTTATAATGGAATATAAACCCGCTACCCGCTACTCCTTATATATTTATATTAGTCTAGTGAATACTAGCTGCGTCACCCGGGTACTGTTAGATTTTTAACCAAAAGTGAGTAAAAGATTGTTGTGTTTTTAAAGCTCATTTCTTTGATATTATATTATTATATTAAGCCCATTATGTGTCCTATTGTTGGGCAAAGTCCTCCCCCCATTTTTACCATTCTTCTCTGTTCAGAGCTGCATCACGCCACTCAGGCATACGTGGAGTTCATCTCGCCATCTCCTTTTTGGTCTGCCGCGTCGCCTCTTTGAGTCTGGGTCCAATAAAGTGGTAATTTCTGCCCAAGACTCGTCAGGTCTGCGGCAGACATGTCCAGTCCAGCTCCATTTGAGCACCGCGGCTTTGAGAGCCACGTCAGCGATTTTTGTGCGGGAGAACAGTTCGGTGTTTCGGATTTTGTCCAATAACTTGACACCTAATATTATATTATATGTATATTAAATAAATTAAATTACTACTACATAATATATGTAGAACAGATATTTTTTATAGTGTGTAGGGTAAAGGAGTAGTTGGAGTCATTCGCATAGAGATTAAGCATGTGCAATGTGCATTCCCCTCCTTCCTCTTCACCACGCCATGGACCACTGCCTTCTTAAGCACCGAACGAAACGTTTCACTTAAAGCCAGTGACAGTTAGAGGTACCTCTCCGGTCGTGCCAAACAGCCAATACATGCAAAATATTATTCATGAAATGATCATCATATACAAAAGCCGATTTATTTTAATTTCAATAGTTCTCAAAGTGAACACTTCTTTAGTTTAAACTTGTTTCTTCTTTTAACATATGAATTCGAAGAACGCATTGGTCCATATTTGCTATGCAGATGTCCCTCATTTTCTCCTCTCCTTCCATGGGCCAGCAGAGATCCAATGCAATGCAGCATAGCATGTCTATGTTACAACTATGTTACTCACCATACTCGAAAACAGACATTTCAATTTAGACCAATTTTACGCAGACACAACATCCAAGAGGAATTTTCAATTTCCTTATCAATGTGTTACTTTAATGACACATAACCGACAGTATAACTGTTTCCCCCCTGGGGGGAGCTCCCCCAGCTCCCCCCACATGCAATACCACTAAACACTTACCAATATGTTACTTTAATGACATTTAAACCGACACAGTGTGACTACGTCCCCCTTATCCGGGTGGGGGGGAGCTCCCCCCAGATGCAATACCGCTTAACACTTAGCGGGCTCATTGCAGTTATCTGGTGTTATGTACTAATGCGCCGATCGTGTACAGTAGGGTGTCTCCATTAGTTGGATTTGTGTGGACACGTCCATTTCAATATGGCGGCAAAATAAACACCCAAAAGCAGTCCGCAGCGCACGATCCAGGTGGAGGTTCAGGGGGGCTGCGGCCCAGCGCTCTAAGAACTGTAGATCAACCTTGAACTTGAAATTAAGGTCCTTTTATGGGTTAAAATGGCCTTAATTTCAACTTCAAGGCCTCCTAGCCCCTGGTCCTGCCAGAGCTTAAACAGAGCTGGCCGTCCGCTGCTGGACGGGCCTCCGGATGCCACAGGTCACAGTCAGGCTTGTACCACGCGATCTCCCGTGATAACCTGGTAATCTGGCTGACCAACACTGCGCTTACCGGTTCGCCTTTTTTTCGGATCGAGCTACTACTGGTGGCAAGCAAATCAAATCAAATCAATATTATTGCAATCGCCGTGTCTCAAACTGAAGTGGCAATGTGGTCTGCAAATTGAATCTTCAGCGTACTGACTCAATAAACAACCACAGTGTGATAATGCTGTTTTATAACCTCGTTGTTTCATTTTGAGTTCGACTGTCGCGTCGCCGTGGAATGAGGGAATTAAGAGTTCTCTTTAGTAAAAGGTAATAACCATTGCAGGCAAGGAAAGCGCGACAGGGCAGCTACATCTCGCTTACACGACACCGGCGTAAAGTGACTGCTCTGTCGAGTTCCGTGCTGTGTGTAAGTTTTCGGTGGCCCATGGAGACAGAAAAAGAAGGCAACACGTCTCTATAACCTCCATGAAGACAGCTTCTCCCCTAAGACAAACAAATCAAATACTAAAAATACATAGACAATAACCTCCTTAACTAGCTTTCTCTCTTTTAATTCTGCATATTTGGTATAAGGTTATAAGCTAATGTTGACAGTTATAGAAAAAACCTCCTTATGGTCGCCGCACACTTATCAACTCGGAAAGGGATCGTAACCGCATTACCTCGAGCAGGTCAGTATTCTTTGTATGACACTTCAAACTGCAACGCACACTAATGGGAAACGTAACGTAATCGTATCGTCTTCGCTTTTCTAGGCGAGGCGTTTACGATCCTTTTCCGAGTTGATAAGTGTGCTGCGACCATTAACCTTGCTTTTATTCTGCTCTGCATTTCTACTTTTACCTCTGAAAAAAAAAGCAAAATTAAGAACTTCTAAACCTCGCTTTTTCTCTTTCTCACAATTTTCGGTCTCGCTTTATCGACCAAACAAAACCGCATCCACGTTATGACCAACGCACTCCCTTATTACCAGTGTTGCAGTGAATCAAGAGATGTGGACTATTCTAATTGTGCCCGGGCGCCTCATTAACTATTGAGCGCGGCATTTCGCGAAATGTCCAAATGATTTATATTCGCCTATTGAAAATTAAGCCCGCCACGGAAATGCGGTTTCCAATTTCGGTGTTCAAGTTTTGGGTGTTTTCTGACGGTTTTGAATTTTGGAATACGAATTTTAGGGGCGATTTCCTGAATACACAACCGCGTTTGTAAAATATATAGTTTTATTATTAAATACATAAGATTGAGTAATAATAAATAGGTAAATTAACTGAATTTTTAAAATCTGAAAAGAAAGAAATAAGGTTAGATAGAAGTTGCTTCTAGAGCAAAAAAAAACTCTTTTGACATTTCGATCGTATTGAAATATAGCCCTCACACCTCAATAGTGTAGCTACCTGGTAGTGAAAGAATTCCCATGATCGAATCAGTATCTCCGAAGATTATCCTTTACAAACAAAGTTAGATATTTTACTTCTATATAGTACAATATTGATAATTGATAATAGTTTATTTTTCACCACAATACATTTTATACATTAATAATAGATGTGATGCTAACATAAATAGGAGTATTGTGGGGAACTGGTGCCTAAACTAGACTTTAGGGGCCTGTATTTCAGGTCACCAGGTCTCCACTTATGCTGCTGGTTGACAATAGTATAGTTAATTAGTAGTTAACAGTACAAAGGTTTGACATGTATTAGCGATCTATACAATATTTGTGATAACTGGTAAGTAAATTTAAGCAGCTAAAAGTAGAAATACATTACTAATGCGTATATAATATGTATGTGTGGGTGGATGTGTGTGTGAGAGTGTATGAACGTATGGGAGTGAATGTATGTATGTGTGTTTGTATGACATTTCTCTCATTTTTGGTATAGACATTTCTCTCATTTTTTATGGTATAAGATAAAGAGCAGTCGGAGCCATTTTCATGACTACCGACGCCCATAGACATCCGTATTGAAACTACACAGATGCGCTGCCCTCCTTCCTCCCCCCACCTCAATAGGCCACCGGCCACTAACACACCGCACGAAACGCGACAACACAGCTGTCACTTCACGCTGGTCTCGTGTAAGCGAGAGGTACCTCCACGTGCCGGCCCAATTCGGCTGCATGCGAGCACGTAGTGTGGCACTCCTCTTACTGAAGATGTTAATGTTCATGTTATAAAATCATGTTAATTTAGTTAAGTGCAAAAAAGTTAGGCTTTTGTTACCATGGACATCCGCCTAGCTGTATGTGATCTTCTGGCGAATGGGCCACCGGAAATTTATAAGACGCACGAAAAACGAGAGCGTAGCTGTCACTTCAAGGCCGTATCATGTGAGCAAGAAGTAAAAAAAAAAAAGAAAGAGAAACATTTATTTGAGCACAACACAAAAGACACGATAATCCGGAGACTAAACGATAAAATAAGCATAGTGCGCCTTTAGGCTGCGCCAAAATGGTTGAGGTTCGGCATATGCTAGGTACTGTAATGCCGCTCCCTGTTCTGGCAAATACTGACCTAGCCATACTATCCCATCTGGGTGATAATTAATGAAACTTGGATACATTTATTTGAACGTATATTCTCTTATTTCATCTTGTGGCACGAATACATTTTTGATTATATGAAATATGTCCCTAGCTAAGATTCAATTCACTTCCATTCCGTTTCGCTGTAAATGATATTCTCAGTCAGAATAATTTTTATTCTGCCATAAAAGAAAATTCTTATTCGTTCTTATAATCAAATTCAAATTATTTTCTTTATTAAAAACATTTCAAGCATGGAGTTTCCACTCACTACACTACAGTACTAATGCAACGCATGGTACCTAGCGCCGGTTTTCACCTCAACTGCAATGTAGCCTACCACCAACCACACAGGACATGTGCCTTATACTGGTTGTTTATAAAGTTATAATTGTATTTTATTATAAACATATTTTTATATTTCATAACACGTGTGGTAACATTCATGTGTGGTCTTACCACGTGGTCTTGGGTAGTAAAACTAATTCTAGGAACCAAGAATCTTCCTAGAATAGTACATCTATATATTAACTAGCCGCGCTCCGCGGTTTCACCTTCGTAAGTTTCGATTCCGTGGAAACATCGAGATGAAAATTATGACCCTCGAAAGTTTCGATTCCGAAATATCGAGATGAAAATTAAATGTTGGCCAATTCTCAGTATAACACTTAATACGCACACAAGATTTCATGAGAATCGGTCGAGCCGTATCGGAGGAGTATGGTAACATTATGACATGAGAATTTTATATAATATGTGACAGCTGTGCTGTCGCGTTTCGTGCGGTGTGTAAGTAGCCGGTGGCCCATGGAGGTGGGAGGAGAAAGGAAGGCAGCGCATCTGTATAGCTTCTATGTGGATGTTTGTGGGCGTCGGTAGTCATGAAAACGGCTCGGGCTGCTCTTTTGCCCTCCTAAAAATATATTGATATCTAATATATATCCGCATAGAGGATAATCAGATGCGTTGCCCTCCTTCCACCTCCTCTCTATACGGATCACCGGCTACTTGCACACGCACGAAAACCGACGGCACTACGCCGGTGCGTAAGCGAGAGGTACCTCCTGGTCGTGCCGGCCCAATTGGGATGCAATGCAGCATGGCACCTCTCACTAAAGTTTCTTATGGTCCATTGGAGGCTCCGACATCTCGTTTCTCCCCTTATACTATAAAAAGCGATCACAACTTTATTTGCTTGTCAAGCATAAGTTGTATTATCTCCAAACACATAACCCCCTTTCGCTCGGTCGGTTAAGGGGCTCACAATAAACACACATCGTGTTTTAATACACGTTTAAGTTCGCGTAATACAAGTTTATAGTGATGTGCCTTCGGGGTATCGATAGTATTTATTTATCGACTGTCTCAAGGTCTAGCGGTAACGATAATATTTCATCGACTGCCTCGTGGTCTAGTGGTATATTCAACCTCAGTGATGTATCCGTTGCGATCCCGTGTCGGACCAACAAGTCTTATTGTATAATGATTTCTTAATTTTACGCGAATGTTACATCTTACTAATATTATAAATGCGAAAGTTTGTATGTTCGTTTGTATATTTGTTTGTTACTCTTTCACGCAAAAACTGCTGAACCGATTTTCATGAAATTTAACACACAGATTTAGAGGTTAATTTGAATTATCACATGGGATAGTTTTTATTACGAAAAAATGTTCTTATGCGATGCCATGGGATGATTTTCTAGCTAGCTTTAGTTATATTATAATAATGCTACTGTAACGGATTTTATTGCAGTTTACCTAGTTATTTTGCAATCACAATGTTCAACAAGTTTTAGAGCAACCATGATGGATGGACTGAGATAACAAACCACCACCTAGATCCCCCGAAGTCCACTACTGTGCGCTATAAGCGCAATTTTATCCCACGCACCATTTCAATATAGAATCAGCTGCCATAATTTCCGGACCGATACGACCTAGGGATCTTCAAGAAAAGATCTTATTCTTTCCTCAAAGGTCGGCAACACATCTGTTAGACCTCTGGTGTTACGGATGTCTGTAGGTGTTGGTGTTTACTTTACATCAGGTGACCTAACTGCTCGTTTGCCTCCTATGCTATAAAAAAAATGTTCTGACGTCATAACTTATTAAAAGCCTGGCTTGGCTGTAAAGCTTCTGAAATATTGGGATTAATATACATACAATACTTAAAAATACATAAAATACATAAATAAACCGCGATAAAATCCTTTAAAATAGTTTTATTACAATGTGCAACATTCGCGTAAGTTGATTAATAAATGAAGCTAAGTGATAAGTAAAAACAAGAGCGCCAGGCTGCATTGCGGGTAAATTGGGCCGGCCGGAGGTACCTCTCGCTTAGATTATATCAGCGTAAAGTGACAGCTGTGCTGTTGTAGGTAGGGCAGCTCGTAAGAAGCCGGTGGCCCATGCAGATAGGAGGAAGAAGGGCGACGCATCTGTACAACTTCTGTTTAGATGTGTATGGGCGTTGGTGGTCATGAAATTGGCACCGACTGCTTTATAGGTAAGAGGTAGTGCCGCACTGCATGCTTGCATGCAGTTGAATTGGGCCGGCGCGACCGGGGAGGTACCTCTCGTATACACGAGACTGGCGTAAAGTGACAGCTGTGCTGTCGCGTTTCGTGCGATATTTAGGTATCCGGTGGCCTATGGAGGTAGGAGGAGAAAGGAGGGCAGCGCATCTGTGTTGCCTCTATGCTGATGTTTGTGGGTGTCAGTAGTCGTGAAAAGGCTCCGACTGTTCGTTTTCCCTCCTATACTATAAAAAAATATATATATTGTTATCTTTTATACTATAAAAAAAATATCTCCAGGCGCATATAGGAGGATCTCTATAGAGTAAAGGCCTCCTTTATTTTTCTCCAGAGAGTCCTATCAATCGCCTTATCCTGCCAATCTTTTCCAGCAGCTTTTTAAATTTCATCGAGCCATCTCATCGTTG
>LUGF01052392.1:44783-67835 GCA_001625245.1 Calycopis cecrops | reverse complement strand
AGCTAAAGCACCATCTGCAGCTCAATTGGGTACTACGTGCTTATAAGTTTACGCGGCTATGATAAGCGATGACGCTGAAAATTGACACCTATAGTAAGTATGACACTGTCTCCCCCATGATGGAACGCCTCAGAGCAGAGCGAGGTAACGCCGCATGTTGTCATGTTTTTTCGTACAGCCGGCTCAATCGAATTATAACACATTGTCACGTTAAAAATCTCTCCAGGAGCAGATAGGCGACATGTACAGGAAAGTACGCTTTTGCGCGCGTATTTACTGACGCTAACTCAATATTATTTTCTCCAAAAATTAAATTTATTCAAATACATCGATAACAAAACTATCGACACTTGCCCCTCACTAAATCTTATAAAATCTTCAACAGCGGATGCAATAATCATTCTAAACCTGTTCCTCTACACGAGTCGCCATCAACCGAGATTGAACCTTAACAGTTGAACTTACGGTTCAAATTTAACTGACGGTTCAACTCTATCCGATGATACTAAATTTGTACGGAGCATTTCCCACGGTAAAGTTAAAAAAAAAGGTGGAATAATTGATTAGAAGTGATTGCTGATGTATCAGTTGTTAGGTTGGATTTAGGGGTTTGTGATTCGTTGCACGTGAATGGAGCCAAGTCTTGGTAAACAGCACACTGGCGTGAAGTAGTGGCTAGCTGTTGTGTTAATAGTGTTGGAGGGGGACGGGGATGTTGTTGCTCTGCATCTGAATTGGACACGTCCAAAGCACGCTTCTAGCTCAAATACATTTTTTTTTATCTTCAGCATTTTTTATAGGATGGTAATGACTACGACGCCCATAGATATCCGCAAAACCCGAGGCTACGCAAGCCCGTTCCGTCCTTTCAACTAAGTTGCTGTTTTATATTAGTAAGAGGTAGTGCCATGCTGAATTGCAGCCGGATGGAGCACGACCGGCGAGGTACTTCTCATTGACACGGTACCGGCGTAAATTGAGAGCTCGTACGAGGGGAGGATAAAAGTCAATGCATTAGCATTTGTGCGGATGTTTTTGGGCGTCGGTTGCCAGCAAGATGATCCGATTGCTCGTTCGTCCCCTATACAATAATAAACGCAACAATATTTAATTATTTGATTAACTTTAAATATTTCTAAACACAACTGTGCGCTGCCGCTTTTGTTGTGTGTGTTTCCGATGGCCTGTGGAGAGGGGGAGAGGAGGGCAACGCATCTGTATAACTTTTTGACGACTACCGAATCTTACGCATAGAAGTCATCTATCTATCTATACATATAATGAAACAGTAAATCTGTGTGTACATTGAATATATTTACCAAAAACTAATTGGGGGCGATGTTAAAATAGTATTTGAACACTTTTCAATATTTTGTCTGTCTGTTTGTCTGTAATCTCCGAAACTACTGGATGGATTCGAAAGAAGCTTTTGTGGTGTGTAGATACTAAGCCTGGTCAATATTAAAAACACTTTTTACTGCGGTAAAATATCACATTCCTACGGGAAATAAGAATTTCAGCACATTGCAAGCAAACAATAACAAATCACTTTGATTATAATATTACTACGCTACGCGAACGAAGTCGCAGGCATCAGTTAGGGTACTATAAAAATAATCTTTTTAGTACATGTTCATGAGGCACACGCACGCGCATGCCTCAACAGCGTGCAATGCTGCAACCTCAGTGTAAAACGAGTCCTGCCCTAACGGCATAAAGAACCGTAATAAACATTATCTTTTTTTTTATCTTTTTAATTACCTTTTTATTTTACTTTATATGATTCACTTCCTTTAACACTTGATACAGGATATTGATGTTTTAAATTCTTGAACCCAAATCCTCTTTTCGTATTCAACATCGTTTCGACCGGGGAGGTACTTCGCGCTTACTGAACACCGGAATAAAGTGACAGCTGTGCTTTCGCGTTTCGTGCGGTATGCAAATAGCTGGCCCATGGAAAGGGCGGAGCAAAGAACGCGTATCTGTATAACCGCTATGCCGATGTCTACAGGCGTATGTAGCCATGAAATCGGCTCCGACTGCTCATTTGACCTCTTTTACTATTAAAAATTAAAAAAGGCGTTTATTTCACATAAAACAACAAACATACAAAGTTTCGCTTCGTAACATTTTGACAAAAACCAGTGACCGCACTTTTTCGCCCCGCCCGGTAATCGAACCCGGCTAAATCTAGAGAACGCAAAAAGCCAACCCAACCATAAACTGAATTCGTTTCCATAGGAACTTGAGCGCCGTAGAACCAGCTCCCGTGTCGCTCGGGGCCGCTCGGGGGAGCTCGGGGGAGCTCGGGGGAGCTCGGGCGCCTTCGGCGGTCGTCGGGGACGCCGCACGCGCCGCTTATAGACCAGTCGCGCTACTGGTTCTTGACCTAGCCGAAAGAGCTTCACACTGGATGCGGTAAAGCGGCGATGGCTTAAATTAAAAAAAAAAAAAATGTAATATTGTAGTTATATATGATTGTCTTATAACTATCTAGTGTTGCCAGTCGCGTTGCTTTTTTACTAATTTACGTATTTATTTATTTTAGTATTCGAATTATTTCTAGTTTAACAAATTTTTAATATGATATTTTTCGAATAATTTGACTTTTTTTCTTATATTGCTATACTCGAACAATAAAATATATTATAATAGTAAGGTTCATATGTGATGTACCTAACAGTATCTATCTATAAATATCTACAGCATACAATAAAAAACGTTACGTACGTTTTCATGTTCCTAGTAAATGATCCTGAGAGCCCAACGAAGATGTCATATTGTACAATAATTGTACATATTAATGTAATGTATTTTGTACTTAAACAGATAATCATAATTGTTGTAAGGCGATTACCATCAATTTGACCTCCCATTGGAATAATAGAATAAGGAAATAAAGAGTGCACTTGTATTTGCTAATTGCTTGCACATTTGTGCACTATAACAAATACTGTGTTGGCTAGTCTTTACCTAGCACGCAACGAGAACGCAATTCGTGTGAAGCGCCATTACAAAAACGGTCCCACAGGTTACACTTGTACCTTTTTTGTTGTTACACATTGATAACGTCAACGAAGTAACTGGACAGTTCAAATGTTGTTTATCGTGGCTACTGGGGTTTAAATGGATTAGGAAGGTAATGAGTTGGAGTAATCGTTGGAAGGTTTTTAACAAGGGGACAAGGAAGCAGTTCTTTACAGTTAGGACGCAAACGAACAGTTGGAGCCCAAGCGCCCATGACATCCGCATATTATATGGGAGCGTTGCCGTCTTTTCTCCCACCTCCATGGGCCACCGGATACTTAAATACGCAGGGCACAGCTGCCACTTTACACCGGTAAATTATAGCTGTTACTATATTTTACTACATCTTATATATTACTTATGTTGTTACAGCACGCAATATAGTTACATATAGTGTTAAAATATGTTAGATTAAGATTATTTGTTTGTTTTTTTTTTTTTATTTATCACAAGGGGGCAAACGAGCAGTCGGAGACATTTTCATGACTACCGACGCCCATAGACATCCGCATAGTTTATACACAGATGCGTTGCCCCCCTTCCTTCCCCACTCCATGGGCCACCGGCTACTTACACACCGCACGAAACGCGACTGCAAGCTGACACTTTACACCGGCTTCGTGTAAGCGAGAGGTACCTCCCCTGTGCCGGCCCAATTCGACTGCATGCAGTGTAGCACTACCTCTTTCTATAAATCAAATAGTATCACGATACCTGTACCCCTGGTACCGATCAATTCGGCTGCAATGCTGCAAAACCTACATAGTGATTGATGTATTTTTTATTTTTTTTTTATTATAGTTATTATTAACTTATCGTTGCCTTCGCAATCGTTTGTGTCAATCCTACTAATATTATAAATGCGAAAGTTTGTATGTTTGTTTGTTTGTTTGTTACTCCTCCACGCAAAAACAACAGAACCGATTTTCGTGAAATTTGGCACACACATAGAGAGTAACTTGGATTGACACATAGGATAGTTTTATCCAGAAAAAATGTTAGATAATTTTCTATTTTCCACCATGGTGCAACCGCGGGGCGCAGCCAGTTATTAATAATTTACTATTTTTTGTTTTTCTCTTTGAATGATGTGTTATCGCGCCCGGCTAATTTGTGCACATCGCTGCAACAACAAGACCGTAGCCATAACAATATCGCGTACCGTTCATTAAAACTCCACCCGATCCCGGGAGAGACGAGCGACGTTAAACAAGCAGTTACACGTTATTTATGTCGCCACTAGCGCAGCCTCCCGGGTTTACGTGTTATTACGCCTTTGTCTTGTATTATGTAATTATCTATAATAATAACGTCGTCTTAGCCGAGTTTCGGCTACGGAGGCTTGTAGAGACAAGCCAGATGCGCAGGACATATTATAATATAATATCTGTGGTCTTAAATTATAAGGACTTGTATGTGTACTAGACAACGGACAATATAATATATGTTTTATGTATTTAAGATTTTAATACATTTTCTTAACTGCAGAGCTTAAAATTTCTCTCATTTCAATTCGCTATATTATATTTATTATATTATAACATATGTAGGTATATATACATTAATATACGTATGTATTTAAGTATCTATGTATATAGTGTATGTGTATGCATATATATATATATTTATATGTAAGTTTATTTATTATTATTATTCTTTTTTTTCATACATTAATAAATAGTTTTGCGCTACCCCTCCTTAATTTAGAATATTTCTCTTGGCTGGGTTGCCTGGTAGAAATTACTACTTAAGTAATAAGGCCGCCTTTGTGTATCTTTACTATTTTTTGTTCTGTTTCTTATGTTTGTTACATTTATGTATAAAGTGCAGAGTAAAGAATAATCATTCATTCATTCATTCATAAGATTTTAATAAAAATACATATTAACATCCATGACCCAGGCGGGATTCGAACCCGCGACCCCTGGAACATTCTCCGCTTATCCGAGCCCTGCACCTCTAGGCCAGCAGTGTCGGTGCACGAGTGTGCGCAAGTGCACTCTCTACTCCCTCACTCAAATTCCGATGTGACGGCAATCCGACACGACCGGAGAGAAATCAGCAGCACCGACGGCTTAACGTGCTCTCCGAGGCACGGGGTAACACCAACTTCCTGACACCTGACTGTTATTAGAAATTAAAAAATCCCAACGCTTTTTGGTCCGCGGGATTCGAACCCGGGACCTCCTGTACTTGAACACACTAGACCATGAGGTGGTAGACTATGCAATGCACATTGCACATATCGTAAGAGGTAGGGCCACAATGCATGCATGCAGCCGAATTGGGTCGGCACTGTGGAGGTACCTCTCGCTAACAGGAGGTTACGTGGTCGCGTTTTGTTGCGGTGGGTAAATAGCCGGTAGCATAGAGGTGGGGGGAGAGAGGGCAACGAGTCTATGTGCATGTCCATGGCTCCGACTGCTCGTTCGCCCCCTTACGCTAAGGATTATCCGAAGATTTCGTGGCTCATAAAACTAAGTCAAACACACACATAACTCCGGAACAAACAGCTCTGTCCTTATAAATATATAATGAGTGTCTGTGTGTTTGTACAATTGAAAGGATTCGGGCTAATGTTCGCCTTAAGACGCACGTACGGACAGCAAACAAATATATATGTGGAAAAAAATAAGTATTTAAAATAATTTCACGTATGGAGAAATTCGGAATGTGGTACAATTGAAGATCACATGGAGATGTGTAAAAAGCTATTTTCTATAGTAAAAGGGGGCTATCCTTCCGCCTCCCTACGGGCTACTGGCTACGTACACGCCGCACGAAACGCGACAGCACAGCTGTCACTTTCCACCGGTATCGTGTAAGGTACCTCTCATTTTAGAATTTTCAATATTTGTGTATATTTTTAAATTATTCACTTGTAGAACCACACAGACACAACAACAGAATAAGTAGCTATTACAAGCTTTAGGCGATTTATTTATATTTAAATTGTTTCCTTTGAGACTCGGTAATTACATAAATGAGATTACAAACAGAAATAAGATTAATGCGTTGTTTAAAAATAAATATAAAATATGATAATTTATTTATATTAATGTATAAACATTCTTTTGTTTGTTTATACCGTATAGCCTTTAAAACTACTAGTAGTACAGTCAATCTGTAATAAAAAATAATGAAATGGGGAACAAATTACACGAGCAAAGTTGACTTGATATATCGTTAGAGGGGCCTGTAAATAGCAGAATGGGAGATTGGCGAAGTCTCATCTGTTGATGATTTTGAGAAAATACAAAAAAAATTTGAATTGCGTTTTTCTTCGAATCTATGAGTTTTAGGGAAAAGTTTATTTGAAAAAAAATGTAGAGGACATTGTGAACTACATTTCATGTTATTGAAGTGACTTCGAAAGACTTGAAATACAAAAAGTAGGTGGCGCTGATGCGTCTAAAAATGTTTCCTAAAGATCGAGCGGGGTCATTTATTTACGAACATTTCACATCCTTCTGACTTTGCAAAATGTGAAAATTTATTCATTTATTTATTAAATTATTCAACTATTCGTTACAATAACATCAATATCAAAACAGTTAATTCACAGTATTTATCCAACGCTGTCATTTCTATGTCAGCAAGCAATAGCTTAAAAACGGTAAGTTGTAGAATTTTTTTTTAACAAAAGTTGTTGCAAATTTGAAGAGGAACAACTTTCTCATTCACAATTTTTAAATAAAAGACCATTTTCTTAGCGAAAATGATGAAAAACCAATTTTTAGATGCATCACCTACTTTTTAAAATGGAGGAAGGACCATTTAAAATGGATTTTTATTTAACCAAATATTTCATTTAGACGATAAAATTTAAAAGGTGGAGTGACTTTTAAGTACTTCCTTATTTTTTAAATTGGTGTTCAAAAAGTAATCCTATTTATTTTTTTTCGATTTGTCAATCTAAACCATTCTCAAATCCCCTTCAATACACACAAAAAATTTACTTTTAATATTATAAATGCGAAAGTTTGTATGTTTGTTTGTTACTTCTTCACGCAAAAACTGCTGAACCGATTTTCATGAAATTGGGCACACGCATAGAGAGTAACTTGGATTAAACATTGGTTTTTATCCCGAAGAAATGTTCCTATGGGATGCCATGGGATGATTATCCACGGGATCGAAATTTACGCGGGTGAAACCGCGGGGCGCAGCTAGTATTCTATAAAAATACTTCCGATAAAATTAAAAACTAATATATCATGTAACGACCTGTATTACACGCAATCTATGTGAAGTAGCACACTAGTGGCGCTAGAAGTTAGCGTAGCTCCATTTACTTGTGGTATAGCATGTTGCTGACGCTAGCTTATATTAATTTTCGCTAACGCCGCTACACGAAAAATAGGCCTGTATCTACAAAAATAGACATAAAAATATAAATAAAGTTTGAGATGTTTTTGCTGCCGCTACTAGCCACAAGGGTTGATTTATCGTCGACGTTTTTGGCAGCTGTCCGTACCGCGGCTTAGCCATTGTCTTCTCCGCCCCAGTTCGCTCCCGCCACACCACACCGCAATGCAGATCACGCCGCGCTCTGTCATTGCTACATTGCACCGCGACCAATGTAGCAATGACAGAGCGCGGCGTGATCTGCATTGCGGTGTGGTGTGGCGGGAGCGGACCCTGTTCAGATGACAAGCGTTCAACGCGCGTTTGGGTAACGCGCGTTTACAACTACATACTTTTTGTTCAGGCCGTTCACATGCTAACGCGCGTTTTAAATAGTTGAAAGGGGCAAACAAGCAATCGTCATTTTCATGACTATCAACGATTAAAGACTTCCGCATGGAGTTTATACAGTTGCGTTTCCATCCTCCCTCCTCCGTGGGCCACCGGCTACTTACACACCGCACGAAACGCGACAGCACAGCTGTCACTTTACGCCGGTTTCGTGTAAGCGAGAGGTAACTACCTCCCCGGCCGCGCCGACCCTGTCACACATACTCTTATTTATAATAAATGCGAAAGTAGGTACGTATTTTCCTATCTATTGAACATATTTGAACGAAATTGGGCCCATACAGATTACAATCTGAAACCCCAATATACTTTTTATGCCAAAAAAATGATTTATTGGCTGATGTGGATAAAACCGTGGATACAGCTTGTACTTGGATAAGACGCGATCTTTTACTTTTAGGAACAAACGAGCAGTCGGAGCCATTTACACGGCTACCGACGCCCATAGACTTCCGCATAGGGGTTATATGGGCGTGGTCCCACTTTCTCCTCTTCATGGCCCACCGGCTACTTACACATCACACGAAACGCAAAGCACGTAAGCGAGAGGTACCTCCCCGTGCCGGCCCGACTCGGCTGCATGCAGCATGGCACTACCACTGGAATTAGTTTAATCACATATTGCACGTCGCAGTGGAATCGTAAATCTCCGTATTACATTTTTTACTGTTGCCTACAACAGGGCCGCTGATGTGGCCCTCTGGATTTGTTGCGCCGGTTCCTTTCAGGACAGGGCTTTTTGTAAGGGTAGGGTGGAGATAGTGCCACACTGCATGCTTGCATGTAGTCCAATTGGGCCGGCACGACCGGGGAGGTACCTCTCGCTTACACGAGACCGGCGTAAAGTGACAGCTGTGCTGTCGCGTTTCGTGCGGTGTGTAAGTAGCCGGTGGCCCATGGTGGAGGTCCTGCCCCCACCATGGGCAAGGAGGGCAGCGTATAGACTCCATGCGGATGTCTATGGGCGTCGGTAGTCATGAAAATGGCTCCGACTGCTCGTTTGCCCTGCTGTACCATAAAAAAAGGGCTAGGGTTTAACCGGTGGTAGATTTAATTGTTGACGTTCAAAAAGTAATTTCTGTAATTCTATTTTGAATAAACACTTTTTCATTTCATTTCATTTCAAGGTTTGTATTGTGACTGCTTGTTTGCCCCCATATATTATAAAAAAGATAGATAAGGGGCCAAAGGAGCAGTCGGTAATTTAAAGCCATATTAACAGCAAGACGTTTGAACTACAACATCCGTAATAGTTATATTATAAACTCCCGTTTATTTCATCTGAAATACATTGTTTCTCTGTAGCTAAGGAAGGAAGGGATAATTTTAGTAAAAATTACGGGCCAGCAGGAAACGACGGGGTTCGAGGCTCGGAAGCCAGGGCTGGCGGGGCGCCAGCGGATTTTATTGACAATTTGCCATTTTTATTGTGCAAACGAGCAGTTTAATGATATCATCCGCGTTCTAGTTCTATAGTCCTCCTTTCGTTAAGGGGCACCGGAAACTCGCTAGCCACACGAATTATTTGTGTGCATTTAAATTGTTTATTAATAGCTAAGAAGATGGGTGGATTAATAACGTTCGCCTTTTCGCCTCCATGGGCCACCGGAAACACGCTAGCCGCTCAGCTCTTTGTGTGTTGAAAGTTGCATTTGTTAAAACCACTTCATTAAAAAGGTGTGCGGATCAGTCATGTCTTTTGTGAGTTTTAGATGGCCCTTTTGGACCCAGAGCAGGTATGAAAAGAAAAGTAACAGCACAGCTTTCACTTATTATATATAAAGACGTTTATTAAAACACATTTATGGGCGGGTCCATAATAATGTCTTGTGAGTTTTCGCTGGTCCTTTATAGTAGAGAGAGAGGGTAACCAATCTGTAATATAAATGATGTCTATAGAGGACGACCCTCTCCCATTCTCATTTATTATATTATCTGATATAACGTTGTTTTTCAAATTGTCTTTAATAAAGTCTCTGATATCGTTCACAAACTTCCACACAAGATATCAGATTCAAAGGCCTCGCGGAAGGTGTAGTCATCACTTCACTCGGGCCTTAGTAATATACATCGGTCCAGCTGGCCCAATTCTGATGTTATGCGAAATCTAATCTATACATATAATAAAATCGTAAGAAAGTCAAAACTGTATATTGAATATTTTTTAAAAGTATACTTGGGGCGTGTTCTACAATCGATATCGACGCCAAAAATATAGTTTTTAGAATTTTTGTCTGTTTGTCTATAGGTATGTCCGGGCTAAACTCCAAAAGTACTGCATAGATTTACTTCAAATTTTGCACGAATATTAATAACAGGTCGGGTCAACATATCGGCTACATATTATCTCAATACTTCCACGGGATCGAAACTTATGTGGGTGAAACCGCGGGGCGCAGCTAGTCTAAAAATAAAGAGTAAAAGGTAGTGCCAGCAGTACCGGCGTGAAGTAGAGCTATGCGCGGTTTCTGAATAGCCGGTGGCCGAATGGGGGCATCGGTTAAGGAGGTCAACGCATTAGTATAATATTCGGATGTTAATGGACGTCGGTAGTACCCAACCTGTTCTATAAAAACATCCATCATGTATGATATCAAATTCTATGTAAGTTTTGCATGAAAGCATTATGTTCGCAGTACACTTATCAACTCGGAAAGGGATCGTAACCGTATCGCCTCGAGCCGGTCAGTATTCTTTGTGTGACTGCCTCGTGGTCTAGTGGTAAGCGTGTTCAACCACAGACGTGAGGTCCCGGGTTCGAATCCCGGGTCGGACCAATAATTGTTATTGGGATTTTTCAATTTCTAATAACAGTCCGGAGTCAGGAAGTTGGTGGTGTTACACCCCCGTGCCTCGGAGAGCACGTTAAGCCGTCGGTCCTGCTGATCTCTCACCGGTCGTGTCGGACTGCCGTCCCGTCGGAATATGAGAGTGAGGGAACAGAGAGTGCACTTGTGTCTGCGCGCACACTTGTGCACTATAATATGTCCT
This sequence comes from Calycopis cecrops, assembly GCA_001625245.1. NCBI lineage: Eukaryota > Metazoa > Arthropoda > Insecta > Lepidoptera > Lycaenidae > Calycopis > Calycopis cecrops. The sequence continues at coordinate 57,056 of LUGF01052392.1, read as the reverse complement.
GCGCATCTGGCTCGTCTCAATAGAGACGGCCGCCGTAGCCGAAATCGGCTAGGACGACATTATTATTCTTTGTATGAAATTCCATACTGCAACGCACACTAATGGCAACCGTAACGTAATCGTATCGCCTTCACTTTTCTAGGCGAGTTGATAAGTGTGCGGCTACCATTACTCACCTAATAAATAAAGTATCCGCTGGGGCATGGAGAGAAGAGGAGGAACCAACGCATCTGTGTATCCTCTGTGCGGATATATATGGACTCTGGCTGTTCGTTTACTCTCTTCCTACTATTAATTGATAATATTATAAATGCGAAAGTTTGTATGTTCGTTTGTTTGTTTGTTTGTTACTCCTTCACGCAAAAACTGTTGAATCGATTTTCATGATTGGCACACACATAGAGGGTAGGTTTTTATCCCGAAAAATGTTCTCATGGGAGGCCATGGGATGATTTTCTATTTTTCACTCGAAATTTACGCGGGTGAAACCGCGGGGCGCAGCTATGTGCGGTAATCACTTACCATCAGACGCTTCAGCGCTCTTTTCTCTTTTTCATCACGTTTGTTTTTCCTTATATTTTCCATCAAATTTTCCTTTTCCCGGGGGAACAGGTAAAGTACATTAAAGATATTACGTGAGGTACAAAACCGCTGTGTGTGCTACTTATTAACTGTACTTGCTGGCTTGCAGGCCAATCGGGCTGGAGCCACTGGAGTCTTTTATATATTACTAGCTGCGCCCCGTGGTTTCGCTCGCGTAACTTTCGATCCCGTGGGAATATCGGGATGAAAAATAGATGTTGGCCGATTCTCAGACCTACTCAATATGCTCACAAAATTTCATGAGAATCGGTCAAGCCGTTTCGGAGGAGTATGGCAACGAAATCTGTGACACGAGAATTTTATATATTAGATATTGTTTATGGTATAGAAGGGCAAACAAGCTGTCGGAGCCAATTTCATGACCGACGCCCATAGACATCCGCATAGAGGCTATACAGATGCGCTGCCCTCCTTTCTCCTCCATGGGCTACATAATTCAATAGTAATAAGCTTGAGGCAAACGAGCAGTTTTATGGTGACTATTGACGATTATAAGTGCTCATGCATTGTTGAGCTCTTTCCACCTACTCCAATAGGCCACCGGCCAGCACACGAAATGCGAGACTCGCTTTCATTTTGGTGCAGTAGAAGAAACACTGTTCATAGCACGCGGGGGCGAAGGAGCAGTCGGAGACCTGGCGACTAACAACACCAAGTATCATTAAAAAATTCGCACTTTTTATAGTATAAGGAAAATCCTAATACTATAAAAACAGTAAAGTAAAGCTTTATCTTGATAAGCATGCATTTACCGCACGTACCGCGACAATATAGCTGTCACTTTGCAGCGGGATATCGAGAGGTACCTCTCCGATCGCACCAGCCCGTTGCGACTACAATGCATCAATCACTACCTCCTCCTTCCTCTAGGACTTCTGATGTTTCGGATGTCTGTGGGCGTTGGTCACTTCACATCAGGTGGTCCAACTGCTCGTTTGCCTCTTATGCCATTAAAAAACTAAGATACTTTTTTATGGCTTATGCCATGAAAATTCAAAGAGGCGACGCGGCAGATCAGAAGGAGATGGCGAGTTGAACTCGATGTATACGTGCCTGATTGTCGTGATGCAGCTCTGAACAGAGAAAAATGGGGGGAGGCCTTTGCCCAACAATGGGACACAATGGGCTTGATATAATAATAATATAATAACAATAATGCCATAATGGCATTTGGCCCCACTATGGGGGCAAAATATCATAATGCAGCCGGAGCCATTTTCATGACTACCGACGCCCACAAGCATCCGCATAGAGGCTAAGCAGATGCGCTGCCCTCCTTTCTCCTCCCACCTCCATGGGCCACCGGCTACTTACACACCGCACGAAACGCGACAGCACAGCTGTCACTTCACGCCGGTCTCGTGTAAGCGAGAGGTACCTCCCCGGTCGTGCCGGCCCAATTCGACTGCATGCAAGCACGAAGTATTGCACTACCTCTTCCAATTTATAGTTATATATCTCCTTTTTGTATTATATCAAATCTATAGGAATCAAACGAGAAGTCGTCTCGCCTGATGATAAGTGATTACCGCCCACATACATCCGCAACACCAGATCAGGTGTGTGCTGGTATTTATGAAAAATAGCATTTTAAAGAAACTGTGACTCCGCCAGCCCTACGGTAAGCATGCACTTAGCTCACAAAGCCTGCACCCCCCTCCTCCGCCGGGCAAATAACGCACCTACAGCCCCCACTCGCGTACACGTGTTTTACGTTCAACGAGCGGTGAAAAGGGCCTTTCTGAAATACTAAAGTCAGAGGTGACGCACTGCAGAGGAATTGGGAAATACATCTTACTCACACGATACCGTAAAGTGACAGTGCGGCTTGCGAGTAGCCGGTGGCCCATTGAAAAGGAGAAGGAAGGCAATGTCTGTATGTGTGTGTAATAAGGCTGCAGCTCCTTTAGCCCGTTAAAGCAAAAATTCTCCTCGAAATTAAAAATCTCCTCGACGAATTTCGAGGTGACTTTCATAAAACGGTTATCCTACTTAAATTATAAATGCGAGAGTTTGTATGTTTGTTTGTTTGTTACTCTTTCACGCAAAAACTGCTAAATCGATTTTTATGAAATTTGGCATACCTACACATAGAGAGTAACTTGGACTAACACATAGGGTTTTTATCCGGAAAAAATGCCATCAAATGTATCCTATGGGATGCCATGGGATGATTTTCTATTTTCCGCAGGATCGAAATTTTACGCGGGTGAAACCGCGGGGCGCAGCTTGTATGCTATAGTTACAAGCTATAGTTAGGGTACTTACAGCTAAGTTAATTTTTATACTGAAATTAGCAAGCTCCTAGAAATAAGTCGAAGAGAATTTTATAGGTATGTTACAAGCTGCGTTCCGCGGTTTCACCCGCTTTCGATACCCGACACACAAAGTTTCATGAGAATCGATCGAGCCGTATCGGAGGAATATGGGAAGTAAAATTGTGACACGAGAATTTTATATAACATACATCATACTAATATTATAAATGCGAATGTAAGTTTGTTTGTTACCCTTTCACGCGAAAACTGCTCAACCGATCATCATGAAATTTTGTACACATGTTCTTGGAGGTATTAGAAGTAACATAGGATAGCTTTTATCCCGAAAAAATGTTCCTGAGGGATGCCATGGAATGATTTTCCACGATATCGAAATTTACGCGGGCGAAGCCGCGGGGCGCAGCTAGTAATATTATAAAACTGTAGAAGACGTCCTTCTGTCTGTGTCTTGTGCGGCGCACACGCAAAAACTACTGGACGGATTTTGATGAAACTTTTTTGTGAAATAGGTATTAGTGCTCGGTAACATTAAGGCTATAATTTATCAATATAAATAATGAAGAATTTAAACCAATACACTATTGTAGGGCAAAATAACGGATTGACAATTCGGCCACATAACATTACACGTTACCATGACAACATATTTCCAATAATTAAAAGACAACGGATGTCGGGTCGACTAGTATAGTTCTATAGAGATAACGACAAGGAATTTATTTATGGTATAGGGGGGAAACGAGCAGTCGGAGCCATTTTCATGACTACCGACGCCCATAGACATCCGATACAGATGGCGCATCTGTCACCTTTTTCCTCCTACCTCCATGGGCCCCTACCTACACACCGCCCGAAACGCGTCAGCACAGCTGTCACTTTACGCCCGGATTGTGTAAGCGTGAGGTACCTTCCCGGTCGTACCCAATTCTGCTGCATGCAAACATGCAGTATGGCACTACCTCTTACTAGAGGGATATAAGCGAGAAGGTGGTCACCCCGTCTCTGCCCAAAACGCCTGCAACGAAGCACGCACACTTACTAAATGACGCTTCCTTTTATCAGTGGCATTTGAGGCTTCCAAGTCTTTCTCTCTTATAACCTCTTTGCACAGTATAAGGGGTCATACGAGCAGTCGGCGCCTCTTGATCGTCGTGCCGGCCCGAATTCCCTACAATGCAGGCTATACACTGAAGTGACAGCTGTGCTGTCGCCTTATTGGAGGAAAGGAGGCCAACGCATCTGTATATCCTCTATGCGGATGTCGGTAGTAGTGGAAAATGCTCCGACTGCTCGTTTGCCCACTTATATTAAAAAAAAAAAAAAACCGATGGATGGTTGGCGCGGGCTGATGATAGCTGTATAATAATATTACATAACGAGGTCAGGTTTTATCGTGCAATAGCCATTTGTAAGGGCAAAGCAAATACACGGTCTTTGTTAGTGCCATAGTCCAGGGGGCCGGGCGGCTGGGTTTAATTGTAGCCGCTTAGAATGCTATACCTGTAAAATGTGAAAAGTTAATAAAAATAAAAAAAATAAATGTGTATTTGTTTTACAGGGTTGTAATTACAATTAGAAACAGTTTTGGAAAGAAAAATGTTGGTCGTGTATAGCAAAGACCGGTAATGGTGGATAAAAATGGAACTATTGGAGCCAATAAAGCTTAGAAATGATATTGCATTCCCGATGGCATGACGGTGTGATAGCTTTGCTGTCGCGTCTCGCGTGTAAGTTTCCGGTGGCCGAAGAAGGGCAATGCATCTGTATAACGTTTATGCGGGTGTGCGTGTGTTAATTAAAATCGCTCCGACTGCTCGTTTGCCTGAAAACTGTATAAAAAAGTTCGTGCTTTAGACCACACAACTGAAGTAAAATTTAATTATCGAATTTCATAACCGTAGTTACAATGACATAACATATCATACGATATTTATTTTTTAAATACTAAAAAAGGTTCACTTGAGTCGAATTTGAATTTCGAATTTGATGACAACTTCCATTGCAACTCTTGCAAAACTAAAAGAAAGTTAAGGTATCATTATTACAAGAATAAAACATTGGCAATCAAAAAAAGATTTAATGAATACTCCAAGATTTTGAGCAAATGTTTGGAATTGGCTCAAAGAAATGTTAACAGCAAATATATATGTGAATCAAAAATAAATGTAAAGCGTCCTGGCAAGTTATTAACAATAATAGTAGTGGCCTCAATTTAAAAACTGTGGAACAACTAAACTATAAGGATAGAAATATAGTCAGTCCTAAGGAAATAGCGAATATATTTAACAATAACTTTATCATTAATAATAATCAAAATAAGAACAATTTAAATCTAAAAATGAAATCAACAGTTATGCACATTAACCACAGTATATTTTTAATGCCGACTGATGAAACTGAGATAATACGCGTTACAAATTCGTTAAAAAACTCAAATTCAACAGGATATGATGAAATGTCAACAAAGGTATTAAAATTTTGTTCAAAAGAGCTTGCATCAATAATATCCTACCTGATAAACATGTCTTTCGAAGAGGGAGAATTTCCTTCTTGCCTTAAAACGTCAATAGTGATGCCATTGTTTAAATCGGGAAACAAAACTGATCCCAATAATTATCGTCCAATTACTCTCATACCGATAATTTCAAAAATATTCGAAAAATTTATGCATAGTAGACTGGTATCATTTATGGACAAACATATGATTATTATCAAAGACCAAAATGGTTTTCAAAAAGGCAAATCAACGACATTCGCTTGTTTTTCACTAATAAAAGAGATATCCGAATGCATGGATAAACGGATTCCAGTAACAAGTGTTTTTTTTGACATGTCTAAGGCCTTTGACCACGTTTGTCACGAGAAACTCCTACATAAATGCGAACAGTACGGTATTCGCGGTAAGGCGAACAATTGGCTCAAAACTTATCTCACAAAACGCAGACAATATGTCCAAATTACAAACATTAATTCTAAGCAGGAACTCACGTCTCACAAGTCTGAGCTTAAATATAATACGCAAGGTGTTCCAAAAGGAAGTGTGCTAGGTCCTCTTCTTTTCTTATTATATATTAACGACTTACCCAGTATCACCTCTCATAAATGCATTCTTTTTGCCGATGACATTTCCATAGTAATTAAATGTAATAATGAATTGACATATAATTTAGATATTAATTATACAATAAAAGACGTAACAGAATGGTTAGTAGATAATGAATTAAATGTAAATTTAAAAAAAACGATGTACATGCAGTATTTTATGAAAAATGGTAGGGGGAAAAATATTAATATAAATTATGATGGCAATAGTATTAGAGAAACTGATTCAGTAAACTTTCTTGGTATTACTATAGATAATAATCTATCATGGAAACTTCACATCGACAAAACTAGAAAGACCCTGAACAAATATGTGTATGTTCTTAGACGCCTGTCGAAAACTGTTGGTCATGAAACGGCTATAATTGCATATCATGCATTTGTAGCCTCGTCCTTGAGGTACGGTGTAATTGTCTGGGGTAACTCTGTAGACATAAAACATTTATTTATAGCACAGAAGAAATGTGTCAGAGCAGTCTGCGGAGCCAGTCCTTTAGACTCGTGTAGGCCTCTGTTTAAAGAACTAAAGATTCTCACGGTTACATGTTTATACATTTATGAGATAAGCTTATTTGTTCATAAAAATATGTCAGATTTTTTTATAAAAAAAAGTCAGATTTGTGTGAAATAAGCAAATAAATGAACAGACAAACACACAAACTAGCGCATTTATAATATTAATAGGATAATAAATGTACATATTGCACGTATGTATGTGTTAATTAAGGCTGTATCGGCAACCAATGACAACGATTACACAACACATAAATATGTTATAACGGGGCCAAGATATTGTAATACCGAACATTACCCGGGGAATATCGGTATTTGTTTTTCCTTATTATTTCCCATGCTTATACAAAAGGTTGTATAAATAATGAATGTGTATTTATTAATAGTTCCAGGACATCTATTGTAATATACAGTGATTTTCAAACTATGTAGTATATGCCATAGGAGGCAAACGTGCAGTCGACGTCTTTCAATGATTTTCGACGCCCATAAATATCCACGCAACCAAGGCTATGCAGATGCGTTGCCCTTTCACCTCCTTCCTCCTCAATGGGCCACCGTAAACTCACTCACCCCCAACGAAACGCGACAGCATTTTAAGCCGGTGTCATGTAAGGAGGCTCCACCCGCTTTGAGTTATTACCTCTTACGTCTTGGCTTGCTCGTCCACATCCACAATTACACCATAGAACTGCGCCATGGAAACTCTTGACACCTCCAGCGCCAAATCAATCTGATCATGGTACAGTCTTGGTTTTCCGTAACCTGCATCCTTATTCTCATTGTATGTATGTTTTGTTAACCTTTCATGTGTAATAAAGTTATGGATAGTAATAGATAATTATGACCACAGATTTAAAATTGTTCTCATTACGTGAAAGATGCACAAAGCGTGGGAGCGAGACATTCAAATTAAGTTGTGATCATCGGAAAAGAAAAGAGACAGTAGATGAAGTACATATGAGACCATTATTTTAGCGAGTAAGAGCCCCCGCGCATTTGGCCGCTATCCGCGCGACCAGCGACCAGCAGCCAGAGCGCACAGCTCATAATAATTTAGCGACCACATCAAGCGACCACATACGTCAGTTGAATGCACAACGTGCTCTGTGTGTGTGTATCTCGATGGCCGCATGTTGGGTCGCAGTGTTATTGTTGGTCGGCCAATACGTGGCCGCCATCGACTGGCCGCATAATGCGCGCACTTCCATTTATCTTGGAGGAATTCGATGGCCGCGCGGCCTGGCCGCAATGTGCGGGGGCTCTAAGAGGCCACAGAGACCCGCTTAATAAAAGTCATATATTTGTTTTTGTAGTAATTCTGACATTTGTCAAATATTTTTTTGTCCCTCCTCTGTTCTGAGTTCTGACATTGTGTATCTTATACATTCTAAATCTATGATTATGACAGATACCACAGGTTGGGAATAACTCTCTTTCCAGGATATTTTTTTTAAACCACAGGAGGCAAACAACCAGTTGGCAAACAAGATGTTAGGATAACCAACGCCCACCCACAGACATCCGCGACGCCAGAGCTCTTTTCTTGAAAATCATTTTGTATTTCTCGATTAAATAAATGCAAGGCAGTAAATAGTATTATTGTAGCGATATCATGAGAATGAAAGGTCCACGGTGGCCTATTTATGCTGCACTAGCACTACGTCTTTTATTTTACTTCGTTACACAATAATCGTCCTACAAAAAGTACATAAAAAGATACAACGTGATATAAACTTGCCTGCATGTGTTTGTACTATTCATTTGAATATAGGTGATATGGTTGCAACGGAGATGGAAGCTAAAATTTCCAATTGTTGCTGAAGAGGGCATGTTCTGGGAACTACCTCTGGCTTACACGATACCGGCGCATTGTGACTGCTCTTCTATTACGTTTCGTGCGGCGCGTAAGTATCCGGTGGCCCATGCGGAAGGAAGGCAACGCGACTGTATAATATACAGGGTTATTTTTTGGTCACTTGCCAATTTTTTAAATAATGAAGTAAACACCATTCGAATGGTGTGTTTTAAATTTTATCGTCTGATTGTAATATTTTGTTAAATAAAAATCGATTTAAAATGGTCCTTAAAAATAAATCGATCGTTGTTCATACGCGAAATGTATCGACTTCAAGGTCAGTGACGCCGGCTGAGCGACACTCGCGAGTCAGAAGCCACGTGGTGACCAAGAAATATGTTTATAACATGGGACCATAATAATTTTTATTCTTTTTTATTTCATAAATCGAATGTATTATTGATTCTGAACCAAACCTGAAAATTTGACCGGTGACCAAAAAGTAACTCTGTATATACGGATATCTATGTGCAACATGAAAACGACACCAACTGCTCATCTGTTTGAATGCTGTATAAAAAAGTGTCAAAAAACCCCATATAAGTTAGCTTACAACTTTCCCGGCCGCCTCCTGTACTATAGTCAGGGCGTGAAAAGGCGATGGAGTGAATCGCGCGGCGTTTATGGAGGAAGTTGTAAACAATGACAGGCGTGATTGATTTATTGGCACGTAAAGTGTTTAGACGCGAGGGGGGCGAAGGGGAAGGGGGATAAAGGAGGCAGGACTTGGGAACGAAAGAAGGAGGAGAAAATGACAAAAAATAAGAAACAGCAAAACGAACGATATCTATACTAGCTGCTCCCGGCGGTTTCACCAGCGTAAATTTCGATCCCGTCATCCCATGGGATACCATAGGAACATTTTTTCGGGATAAATCTATCCTGTGTTAATTCAAGGTACTTTCTATGTGTGTGCCAAATTTTATGAAAAATGGTTCAGCAAACAAACAAACATACAAACAAACAAATTAATAGGATTATGCTGGTTATCATATTATGGTGGTTGTGAGGGGGGAGGGGTACAGGGGGCAGGGTATGGAAAGTAAGAAAAGGGGGAAGAAATAACAAAATAGCATGATATCTATTGGCTGGTTATAACCAATAATAATTAATAATAATTATTAATTGCACCATATTGTGATAGGGAGGCTGTGGGATAAAGGGGTAAGGGGGAGAAATAACGTAAAACAGTTTGAGTACAGTTTTAGAGATGAGGAGGTAAAGTAGTAAGAGGTAGTGCCTCTTTACAGCCGAATGAGGCAGGCATGACCGGGAGATACCTCTTATTCACATACCAGCGTAAAGTAAAGCTTTGCTGTCGCGTTTCGTGCGGTGTCCAAGTAGCCGGTTGTCCATGGAGGCATCTGCATAGAGAAAGAGAGGTACCTCCCTGGTCGTGCTGATCCAAAGCGGTGTTTGCAGCGTGACACTTTTAGCATTGGGGGCAAACGAGATGTGGGAGCCAGTTGATTACTGACGCCCATTAATATCCGCACGGGATCTATACGCAAACCGCACGAAACGCGATAGTAAGAGGTAGTGCCACACTGTATGCTTGCATGCAGCCGACTTGCCCGGCACGACCGGGGAGGTACCTCTCACTTACACGAGACCGGCGTAAAGTGATCGCTGTGCTGTTTCGTGTGTAAGCAGCCGCTGGCCCATGGAGGTGGGAGGAGGAACGAGGGCAGCGCATCTGTATAGCTTCTAAGCGGATGTCCATGGGCGTCGGTGGTCATTAAATTGTCCCCAACTGCTCGTTTGCCCCTTACCTTCATATAAAAAGGCGGTATGTGAGCGAGAAGAGCACTAGCTCAAACCAAGTATTTTTGTCTCTTCCTACTCCTCAACAAGAAAAAAAACCTTTTCATTCGTGTAATTTTTTTTTCCGGTTGCTTGTTGGGCCCTCTGGACTAATAGAGGGCCCAACAAGCATTATGTAGACCTTTTTATGGTACACGGGGGCTAACGAGCAGCCGGAGCCATTTCGGTAGTCATCCGCATAGAGGCTATACAGATGCCCTCCTTTCTCCTCCCACCTCCATTGCTCACCGGCTGTCTCTACACCGCACAAAGCGCGACATCACAGCTGTTACTTTACGCCGACGCTTGTAGACAGATGTGTTGTCCTCTTCCTCCCCCCATCCCATGGACGGACTACACAAATTAATTAAAAGCGTCTGCATGACACCTAGTTTTGCGGATGTCTATGGGCGGCGGTAGTCACTAACCACCTGCTCGTTTGCCCCCTATAATATATTAAAAAAAAATTGTTTAATCAAAGTCTGCAAGTGGATATTTTATATCAAACGCGATAGAATCCGTTTAAAGAATCTTAATCTTGTCTAATCAAATTAATTAATTTTTTTAAGTTCTGTTAATCATTTTAATTCGAAGACGCTAGATTCTTTCCACAATGCTCGCACGAAAGGGCCAGTTTATCCACTTTTTCCAGCCGATTGTTTCCTCCTAACCTCGAGCCGTCATTACACTAATTAATCTCATCAGCCGGCCACAATTAACCGGGCACTTCGCTAATTGTCCACACCCTCCCGTGACGGCTGGGAACTGTGTGAAATGACCGGATCATGACCGGTCCGGTGGTACAATGCAAGCTATACGAATGCTATACTTTTTAATGTCCTACTTTGTGATATAAAATCTCGTCAAGGTCGTTGAAATTTGAAAAAATATGAAACTAAAATGAAATAAAGAAATGGAATACGTATTTTTGTTTTATCGAATTTGAAATTCGTCGAATTAAATCTTTATATATAAAAATGACTGTTTGCCTGTATGTTCTTTATAGATTCGTAAACTATACATTTGATCATGTCATGATCTTTAGCTAAGTTGTTGTGCATGAGCTCGGGAAGGTTTCTGAGATAGTACGACCAATTATCGACAGATGGCGTCAGGCGTATCAACGCACGCTTGGTACAGTTAGTTTCGTTATTAAAATGAAATAAATAACGAAAGAGAGAATTAGTAATACTTTTGATTGATATCTTACGAAGACGGGTGAAATTGGGACTTGTGTTCCTCGAATGTCTCTTTGTAATGTCATAGTCAATGCTAGATTTTCACCTTCGATAAAGTATTTAATAACCATGCAATTTTCTGGGAACTTTGTTGATTGTCGCGACCACATTTCCATGAAAAGCTTACACCGTGAACGAACTTAGAGATTTGTGAAACTCATGGGGCAAACTGGAGGAGTTTTCAAGTGGAAGAAGGGAGCTATGTGATTGTTATATTTCCAAGTGCCAGCCAACTTCGTATTTGCAGCCAACTTCGTATTTGAAGCCAACTTTTCGAAATTGAAGTCTACTGAGGAATATCTATTACGCCCAGTGGATGAAAATAGTTGAGGAAGAAAACACTGTCGTGTTTAAAGTGTGGTCCACTAATTCAGATATATTCTCTTTCAGTGTAGTTTAAGAGGTGGTTTCTACATGTCTTTTTGTTGACTTTAGTGGTTAATTTCCCTAAAATCTTTATTAAAACTGTAACTGTAACGAGCACGTTATAGCTAATATTAAAGCGAGCGTATATCTTTAGCTTAGCTCGCTCGCTGCACCGCGACCGTGACTTGATATTCTCATGCGTGTGGGAAGTCATTGTGGGATACAACTGAGTTACTGAACCAGAGCAGGAGCTCATCATCGTCGTATTATTTATCATCTGTTCATATTCTTTGTAGTCTTGTGGTGTTGCAACCACATAGATAGAATAAAGTGTAATTTCTAATGCATAGTACACACAAGGGCATAGTATATAATAACAGTAATATTTAAAGTAATCTATCATTATAATATGTGTACGTCATGTAATATTGTACTCTGTAGCGTGTATCCGTTTAGTGATCTCACTATGTGGCTCCAACGGCTGTTTCATGACAGCAAGATACTGAGTTGG
>LUGF01052377.1:0-12912 GCA_001625245.1 Calycopis cecrops | reverse complement strand
TTGAACGATTTAAGATGTACGGTATGAAAAGTATGACGAGTAAAATCATGTGACACAGTAACTGGCCGAGCGTAACACCAGCGTAACGATTTACCGCGTTATGTCGCTTACTACTCTCACTTCAGGGTCTTGGTTTTATCGTGGAGTAAATTCTAAAGTCTCCTGTGTAATACAGTTTAATAAATTACATTTTTATAATAAAGGTGGATTAGGAACTTTTATTTAGTATGGAGAACAATATTTCAACAAAAACACACAGTAAACTCAAGTCTTAAACAGTCTTAACATTACTTTAAACAATATTTGTAACTTTGAAAAAATTAAATCATGGTTTAGTATCCATAATTATTAAATAAAGAATAATAAGCATAAAACCCAAAGGTGACTGACTCTAGTGATCTATCAACTTTCAACCCAAACTATTAGACGGATCGGGCTGAAATTGGGCATGTAGGTAGATGTTATGACGTAGGCATCCGCTAAGAAAGGATTTTTAGAAATTCAACTCCTAAGGGGGTGTTGAAAATTATATGGATTTATTAGAAATTAAACGCGGGTGAAGCCGCGGGGCACAGCTAGTTAGTTTAATAAAACTTTGAAATGCGTAGAATAAACAGAAGTCTAAATAGAAGTCCAAATACTACAGTAGAAATCAGTATCATTACCATCGGGGTAAAGAGGGCCTGTAGTCTATGCTCAGGGCCGCAACCTCAAAGATCGTTAACCGATAGAGGTCATAATTTTTAAGGAAAACCTTCTCTAGCGGTTTAAACGCTGCTACGCTGGCCATTCAATCCAATAATTGGGTATACCTATGTATGGATGTTCGTTACTCAATTACGCCAAAACTACTCAGCCGATTTTGATGGCGAGCTTGACAATGTTATAACTGATGTACCAGAATAACACTTGAGCTATAGAAAGAAATACTCCGTTTTTGTCGTGGCTTTGTCTGTGGCAGACGATACCACGGGTCACCGCTTGTATTTTATATCAAAACTGATATGCGGACAGAACCAATTTACCAGTATCATAAAATACCAACTTGAAGTTTTTTCATGTAGTCGAGAAGGGAAGGTCGTAGGGACTATTTATACATTTAGACTTGTCTTGAATTCATTATAACTTTATACTGAGCTTTCATTTCAAGAACTTTATTAAGAGAATAAAGTAATGAAAAGAGTGTTGGTGACCCCAATGATTACGTAATCATCTTCAGAATCATCAAATAACATCTTGGTTCATGATTAATTTGGTCCAATGGTATGAGTTCAGAGGACATGCATAGGAGCCATGTAGAGGACATAGAACGCCAAAATGAAAAGTCGCTTACAAAGTTCCCATCCATATATTTTATGGTACAAGAGGGTAAACGAGCAGTTGGACCCATTTTCATGATTACCGACGTTCATAGACATATAGAGATATACAGATGCGTTGCGTTCCTCCTCGCTCCCCGGCCCGACACACCGCACGAAACGCAACAGCGCAGATATCACTAGGCCAGTCTCATCTAAGCTAATTTTAAAATTATTAAGAATTTCAACAGACGGCGCCGTTAGAAACGGATCAGCATAACCTCTGGCTACGTCATTTCGTCGAACACACGTTCGCCTGTCCCTTCCGCTATAAACAAATTGACCCTTAAAAAGGAAATAAAACAGAATGTCGGTCGACCATTTCGGCACAGATTCCAGCGCTACTAAATACATTTAATCCACTTGTGAGGCGCGCAGGCGTCGGCGTTCGCTGTGGCGATACGCGACCTCTTCAGAACTAGACAATCTATATCTATTCATATAATAAAACTGTGGAAGATGTCATTCTGTCTGTATCTTGTGCGGCTTTCACGCTAAAACTACGGGACAGATTTTGATCAAACTTTTTTTGTTATATTGGTGGTCCTCGGTAAAATTAAGGCAATAATTAATCAATATAATATGTAATGCTGCAGTCGGTATCTTGACTTGAACACACTATTGTAGGGTAAAATAACGGATTGACAATTCGGTCACATAATATTACACGTTACCATGACAACATATTGCCAATAATGACAAGACAACGGCTGTCGGTTCAACTAGTATTTAATAAAACCGGCCAAGTGCGTGTCGGACTCGCGCACGAAGGGATCCGTACCATTATCTACGAAAACGGGAGCTTATCTTTTGTATGGGAGCAAAAAAATCACGTTTATTGTATGGGGGCTCCCTTAAATATTCATATTATTTAACTTTTTAGTATTTGTTGTTATAGCGGCAACAGAAATACACCATCTGTGAAAATTTCAACTGTCCAACTATCATAGTTCATGAGATACAGCCTGGTGACAGACGGACGGACGGACGGACATCGGAGCCTTAGTAATAGGGTCCCGTTTTTACCCTTTGGGTACGGAACCCTAATAATGCTTTTTAAATAATCGTCTTTAATAGTTAGCACTCGTTATGTATACTCATGAACGAGGTTCTGATCCTGAAACGCCGCATTTAAAACGACTTTCTAGAGTCAGAACCATTTACAATCATTCCTTTTTATTAAGACGAGGGTCGCGTTGAAGTGACCCGTAAAAGTATTTCTCTATCCATTTAAGATAAGTACAGCTGAAAGTCATCAATTTATAACTTAATTTCCATTAAAAGCATAAAAATATTGGGGTTAAAACCGACAGGCGCAGTGGTATAGAGCGCGAATAAGCGAAGCATGCTGCGCCAGGGGCCGCGGGTTCGCATCCCGCCTAGGTATATATATATATAAAAGTAGAGAGGAGATTAGCCCGGAGCTAATCTCCAAAACTACTAGACGGATTCGAATAAAACTTTTGTAGTGTATAGATACTACCCGGTCAATATGACATACTCAGTCCTACGGGAAAACGTAATTTCGGCACACTTCAAGCAAACAATTACAAATCACTTTGATTATAATATAATTACGCTATGCGAACAAAGTCACAGGCACCACCTAGTATTAATATAAAGCTAAAGAGTTGTTGGAACGCCCATATGTCAACAGCTAGCTGGTTCCAATTTACAAAATTATTTCAGTGTTGGGATGGTCCCATTTACCGAGAAACATCCACTACGCTGTGATACAACCAAATACACTTGAAGCAATAAACAACTTATTAATAATCATCGTACAACACAAGGGCTCAAAGGGAGTGTCTTCTGAGGTTTGCGAGTCTGAATAATGTATGTTGGTACGTGCAGGGACAAGTTTATAGCCCTTAAGTGTGGCGCGCGGTGGGATTCAGCTTTGACACGACTAAAATGTACAAGTGAAGAAAACTAAATACATCGTTCATTTTAAAACACCAGCCAGCGGTCGGGAACAAATAACTAACACATTAACTTTATACAAAGTTGATAAAAGCGAGAGGCGTTAAATTAAACATATATAACACGTAGTACTATATAATTATATGACATATACTATAAGTGCCAACAGTTAATAATAAAATAAGTTAAGCTAAATATATTTATTTTATAGTATAAGTGGGCAAACGAGCAGTCGGAACCATTTTCATGACTACCGACGCCCATAGACATACGCATAGAGGTTGCGTAGCTCTTCTTCCTCTTCAATCCTCCATGATTCACCGGCTAATTACACACCGCACGAAGCGCGACAACACAGCTGTCACTTTACCGGTCTCGTGAATGAAGCGTGACAGTACCAATCTCATAACACGAAGTTTAATCATTAAAACTATTGGACCGCATTAACAAAAAATTCACACTACAGATACCAACGTAGCGTAAGTGGAAGATTGTCTCGTATCCAAGCCATTTTTTTTTTAAATTATGTGTTGACGTAGGCCAGAGCTGGATCGCAAATACTGTTGTCCCTCTGCCTATTTTATCATAAAACTCTTGTTTGCAACGAGAAAGTAGATTCTATTGTAGTTGATATAAAATATGGACTAGACTAGACTTGTGTGAGAAGTAAAGTTAACTCCTAATTTACTTTCAAAACGGTTGGTTTAAGGCTGAAACATTTCACTCGTATTATACGTGAAGTGATGGCTACACGCGCTGCGATGTATTATCTAATTAGGATTCAGAAAACTAGGCAAATCATAAAACTGTATTATAATATAGTAGTATAGTATAATATAGTATGATACCTAAATAAAGATCTTCTATTATATTCTCTTCTAATGAGTATGCGTATTTGAGGGTCTTCATTAGACAGTTAATGCGTGGGCTTAAAATTCATTTATTTAGTCGAAAAAAGTATTTGAAACATTAAATGTTGCATATTTTAAAAGATAGTTTAATCAGTAGTGGATTTAGGGTTTAAGAGGGTGGTGGAAAGGACTTTTCTAGTACCAAAACTGGAATCTTAAAATACGCAAAGAAATGCGCTGAACATTTGACTTTCTCTAACCAACTACTCCTATAGACATGAGTTACCTAGTTGATTAAACTATTTGCCACAAAATCAAAGTGCAACGTCCATAAATGATGGAAATTCAATTTTGATCTAATCCACGAAATTGTCGGCGGCAAAACGTGCAGAATTCACCGGAGCCACGGAATAGTTGGCGCGCTTTGTTCCGTGCATTATTGAGCGTGAATTACTGGAGCCTGTGTTCTGACGTTTGTGCAGACCTCTGGTGTGGAAATTTGCTCTGTAATGGAAACCCTAGTTAATATTGTGTGAGGTATTCTTTACTCTTAAATATAATATACTAGCTTTTGCCCGCTGCTTATTCCATGTACAATATATCTCAATAGACTCAATAAAACATTCTTTGTTTGGCGACGAGTGGCGGCTGTAAATTCGAAAACTGCAGTGGAGTGCCTCTTTGCAGTACTGAGGCCCTGGTGTAGGGTGGGAAACTGACTGCACTTACACACTACTACATTACTTATCTTATTTTTACTACTGCCAAAGGTGGCAAGAATCTTAATAGGAATAACCGCCGTAGCGCTAAAATATACTAATATATAACCCGCGTAAATTTCGATCCCTTGGCAAATAGAAAATCATCCCATAGGAACATTTTTTTGAGATAAAAATCCTATCCTAATATATGTCTTAATCCAAGTTACTATCTATAACTGTGCCAAATTTCATGAAAATCGGTTCAGCTGTTACGCCGTTTTTGCGTGAAGGAGTAACAAACAAAGAAACTTTCTCATTTATAACATCTTTGTTATTAGTATATTTTACTAAGTGAGTCCATGTATAAGAGTTCAAAGCAAAAACCTTCGTATAAAAGCAGGTTTTATGAGCGTCTAGTGTATTGAAATATGCGCATATTGTACCCGTATCAAACGTGGAGGTTCAGAATTGCTAGCAACACTAGGAGCCCTACAAATAGCAAAGTGAAAAAATACGCGAGTGTTGCCATATTTTATGTTCCAAATGGGAAAAGGGGAAATGAATACGGCGGGTAGCTGGGGTTTTTCGCGTTCGTTACATCGCAGGTGCGTGCGACGCGTCTCGTATGAAATAGTAAAGTTATCGGCATTTGAGTCGGTCGGAAATATATCACACCTGTGACTGAGGCGCTTTGGCATTTTTTATAATACTAGCCGCGCTCCATGGTTTCACCCACGTAACTTTCAATCCCATGGATATATCGAGATGGAAAACAGATGTTGGCCGATTCTCAGACCTACCAGATATGCACACATAATTTTATGAGGATCGTTCGAACATTACCCTGTGATAACGAATATATATCATATCCTCATATTGCAAATAAAGTTAGAGAACAAATTCTATCAAACACTCGATTCAATGCCGAGGCATAAACTTTGAGAAACATTGTGTGATTTAAAAACTGTGACCTTTCCTCGGTATCAAAGCTTGCAAATATAGAATCGCTTAAGTTAGTTTGTTGACCTTTGGTCCACCGTGTGTTGTCTACGTAATATAGCAAAAGCGAGAAGAAGCATTTCGCATGCTAAGTGTACGAATTAACCAGGACATTAACAAGAAAGTAATTTTAACTATTTTCAGGTATGCATCGGCTGTAGCTGTTTTTGTAAGAGGTAGTGCCACACTACATGCTTGCATGCAGCCGAATTGGGCCGGTACGACCGGGGAGGTACCACTAGCTCACGGGTGACCGGCGTAAAATGACAGCTGTGCTATTGAGTTTCTTCGGTGTGTAAGTAGCCGGTGGCCCATGGAGGTGGGAGGAGAAAGGAGGGCAGCGCATCTGTATAGCCTCTATGCGGTAGCCTATGGGCGTCGGTGGTAATGAAAATGGCTCCACTGCTTGTTTGTATATCGAATGTACTTCTACTCTCCTCTTCCGAAGAGCGCTCATAGTAACAATATTCCCCTTTTCTTTGCATGTGTGATGTGTGTGTGATGATGTGGATGTCTATGAGCGCCGGCAGTCATGACGATGGCTCCGACTCCTCGTTTGCCCCACTGTACCACTTCAAAAAAAAGAAAGCTGTTCTCAGTTTTAATAACTCATTTACATTTGTTTACTTCATAAGGTACAAGCTTAAAATAATGAACAATTAGAAAGATTAAACACACAAAGGTATACGCGGGTACGTTACATTGTAAGTGACGGCGGTGAGGGATGTAGTACACGGTTTGCATAAGTCATATTGTGTGGACTACAAAGGTGCTACTCAAATATTCTCTCTTAACTCATAATGGTGGGCAGAGCCGGTGTTCTTGGATGTTTGCTCATTTGAGACATTTTTATAAATATACATAAAATGGTATATTTGACTATACCCAGTTGAGCCGCCCCACTGTGGAAAATGGTAGAACTAGAGCATATCATAAATGGTTTTTGAAAATATCACAATTTGAATGAAATATTTATTGCATTCGATACTCTAATAACCAAATAATCCTAATCACACATTTTTTTGTACGAAAACTGCATAAATGTTTTTTTTCTTAGGTTGAAGTAAGTTGAAGTAGCGGATGGCTCATTCAAATGTTTGCATACACATAATTCAAATAAATATTGTGAAAAAAGTATTTAGCACATGCATGCGTTTTTATACATTTTTAAAAAGGAAATTTTATGTTCTTAATAATGAGCTATTAATTTTTTTTAATATGCTTTTTATTTTTGAGTAAGTACTTAAAAATTGACATACCCTGTTTTTCACTTTTTTTTTTTGTTCGTCGAAGGTTTTCACCTTTACCCACGTCTCCCCACGCGCAACTTTATGTGTTATTTGATAGCCTAACTATTCATAAATTAAAAACTTAAGAAATCAGCTGCGGAAGTTTGCGGATCTGGAAGTTATGGGAAAAAATGTGATAGCGGTCGGACTAAATAATTCGGTATTTTTTGCAGTTACTGCTGACATAGTTTACTAAAACAATATTAACCACAATATTTTGGTAGCAATAGCTTATCATCTGTTTTGCACTCGTCCTGCGTGAGTAAATATGCATAACATTGATATTAGTATATATTATATATATACATATAAAAAAAACAGTATATAAGGGGAAGCAAATATCTTCAAATTGCACACGTCAGCGTGTATTTCATATTAAGTGACACTTATTAAAATTGGTTATTTCCATTAGAATGTCAACTTTCAACTGTACTAAGGGCCATTTCATCATTCCCAATATCGAGCGTGGCAGAACCTTGCAATCGTTCATACTTCTACAGCAAACATTAAATGTTTCTGAAAAAAACTTGTATTTTGTAATTGGTGAAATTCAAAGACATATTCTGCCTTCTTTCAATAAGCGCTGGGCTCAAGCATCACGGAAAAAGGACAAATTTATTCGGAATAATACAAGCTGGCTGGAGTCAGGATATCCAGTACAGTTTCCGGAGTCTGAAGCACATTCACTGCCATCAACTTCTGGTGAACGAGGAAGACCGTGAATTGCTTATGGAGACTGCTCAGAATCGACAAAGAAAAGGAAAAACACTCTTTTACTAGAAGAAGAAGAGGTTTGAGCACATTTGTAACGCGTGATGATCGATCCCGAAAAATTTGGAGTTTATGCCTTAGAAACTGCGCGAATTTATGTTAATAACTATGATTGGTACCATATGCCATCCTCCGTGCTCAAATTACTTATACACGGAGAAAACGTGATCAAACATTTTTCTGTTCTTCCTATTGGGCAATTGTCGGAAGATGCACAAGAGTCGCGCAATAAAGACTACAGAAATATACGCCTGCACCATGCCAGAAAATGAAGACGTATTTTAAAACGCTTCTATATACTTCAGATCCATACATTTCGAGTTTAAGAAAGCCTTATGTGAAGGATCTTGATGAAGAGGCACTAAGTCTTTTGAAGGTGGTATCTGAAGGTGAAGGTGATTTACACCGGAAGTAATTTTAGTTAGGAATAGCGAGGATAATAACAATCAGATATAACATTATAAGTAACTAAAACCTAGTTATATAAAACCAATAATATTATAGATTTGTCTAATCTGAGATCAAATTGTTTGGTGTGAGGTATAGATAGGTACTATACGATTTTATAATTTTACTAGCTGCGCCCCGCGGTTTCACCCGCGTAACTTTCGATCCCGTGGGAATATCGGGATGAAAAATAGATGTTGGCCGATTCTCAGACCTACTCAATATGCTTACAAAATTTTATGAGAATCGGTCAAGCCGTTTCGGAGGAGTACCCGCGTAACTTTCGATCCCGTGGGAATATCGAGATGAAAAATAGATGTTGGCCGATTCTCAGACCTACTCAATATGCTCACAAAATTTCATAAGAATCGGTCAAGCCGTTTCGGAGGAGTATGGCAACGAAAACTGTGACACGAGAATTTTATATATTAGATGTATTTTATTATGCTTGTGTAATAAGTAATTATTTAAGTTTTCTTAATTTTACTCATAATAGTATATATTTATAAAAAATAAACTAAACGTATTACTTTTTTTTTCTCTTTTCCTTTTTTTTTTCACCTAAAATAAATATGTATACATTGAAAAAAAATACAAAAATTGTTTTTAAAATCTTTGTATATCACTGTATACATGTGCCAAATCTCAATACAATACGATGAAAAACCTTGAAGTTACAGATTTTTGATCCGATACGGACCCAAATTTTCCACTGTGCGCCCGGGCTCTTGCGTAGCGTACGTATTCCCCTGAGAAAAAAAAACGTTGTAATTGTGAGATTTTCCACAATTATTTATATATCTATAAATAATTAAAACTTTAAAAATATTGATTAAATAGGAACTGGAATGTAGAGCTAGAGAGAGAAAAATGCATATGCAAACGTTGTTAAGGAAATTTATACCAGTTATATATAGCAATTTATGACGTGGCGTTTTGATTTTAACGAATGTTTTGAATCGGTAAATTAAAATAAATAAATATACTTTTCGGATTCCGTAGACAAAGTCTTTATAACGATTTTTAAGAGACTTCCCATCGTCTGCCTTCGGTGCGAATAGTCAAACTTGCCACTTACTTACACGAGACCGGCGCGGCGTAAAGTGACAGCTGTGCTCTCGCGTTTCATGCGGTGTGTAATTAGCCGGTGATCCATGGAGGTAGGAGGAGAAAGGAGGGCATCTGTATAACCTCTAAGCGGATGTTTATGATCGTCGGTAGTCATAAAAATGGTTCCGACTTTGCCCCCCTACATCATGAAAAATTCTTCTACGCCACCCTATAAGTTTCCTTTAGTCAGCGCTCGTCAAAATATGTACTCAAATATGTTGACTGTCCATTAGCATCTCAAAGGGCAAGTTCAGTAAACGCCGCAACTGGCGAGCAGCTCACCCCGCGTACAAGGTGCAGGGGAACTGGTTACACAATGTGGGCCGTCTCCACACAAGTCATCTGGAACACATATAGGATGCTACGAATAATATCCTTGTTAACTAAGTACCACTTAAGTACTTATACTAGCAGTTACATCGCTATGCCATATCACATGTGATCATATCACTTACGATTAGATGAACCAGTTGCTCGTTGAAAAAATATATATTTTTCATAATTCAGCACTGCGCCTGCCAACCTTTTTCCGTGCGAAGGATTCTACTATCTGATCGTGTGCATTTTCAATCTAGTGAGTGGATGTTTGTTGGCTCAAAACGCATTGAAGCGGTAAGAGATAATCTAATAGGCTTATTCTTCCAGTTCCTACATGTTGTACATTGGCACAGATGTTTCTTTTTGTTTAGTCCTATAACGTGTAAGTGAATGTAATTTGAGATAATCTGTAGGTTGCACAACATATCTTCATTTTCTTTACGGTATAGGGGGTGGACATCCTCAAAGAGGCTATACAGATACGCTGCCCTCCTTTTTTCCTCCCACCTCCATGGGCCGCCGGCTACTTACACGCAGCACGACACGCGACGACACCGGTCTCGTGAAGGCGACAGGTACATCCCCGGTCGTGCCGGCCCAATTCAGGTGCATGCAAGCGTGCAGACTACCTCTTACTAAAAATAAGGAATATTTAATAACACTGTTCGAACGTCCCGTAGTGTCATTGTGTACGTACCTTCCAAAGAACGATCCCTTTCTTTGGAATTAAATAATATGTATTATTGTTACTTGTTTGCAAATTTAATTTTTCGACGAGATTTTTTTTTTTAGGAGTTAAGTCGTAAGTAATCGAAAATGTATCTTTAGTCATTTCACTAGGTGAGGGGTTAGGGCTTCATTTTTGACATAATTTATATTTTGACCCCCAAAATATATACTTATATTTCTAATTTGTAATTATGCCAATATGAATGTTTTTTTGTTACTCTTTTACACAAAAACTATTAAATGGATTTAATTACAATATTTGTATTATAATATGAAAATACTTTTTACCTCGACGATAAACTGACGTTTACCTTGCGACAAACTGTACACATGTAAAACAGAAGGGCACCGATTATTAGATTATAATCAACTTCATCAGATCCCAGCTGCCAAAGCCAGTGTACCGTGAAGATTGTGTTCCAAGTTTCAGCTGCTATTTAACGGACTAAACCTGCCAGCCTCCAGGCTACAAGTTGCTACAGAATAAGATAGATACATGAATTAATGATCAGTAAATATGTACCACAATAAGAGAACAGATTAATATTTGTTTTAAACAATTTCAAAAGCGCAAGGACAAAGATGCCACCACCTAGATGTCCGAGAAAGTCTACAACTGTGCGTTTCACGCGCAATTTCTTACCACGCAGTGCGCACAACATCACTATGGAACCAGCTGCCACAGTCGGTATTTCCGAACCTATACGACCTGGGGTTCTTCAAGAAAAGAGCTTACTCTTACTTAAAAGGCCAGCAACGCGCCAGCAAAATCTCGAGTTTTGCAGATGTCTATGGGCGGCGGTAGTCATCTATCAGCTGCTCGTTTGCCCCTTATCCTGTAAAAAAAGACTTCAACGCCAATTTACGTAATATTAAACTTAGGTACATAATGTATGAGCTAGCACTAGGTCCACAATAACGGACGGGGTCATAAAGTTCAGTCGGCTGGAGCCGTAGCACGTAATCAATATCACGTCAATATTGTACGAGGCTGTGGCGGCCGGGGCTTCTGTAACTCACCATTAGCCCTTGTCCGTGTCTTGTGAGCTCTGCCAGAGGTAGTGCTGTTGATGCATTGCCACCGAGTGAAGCGCGGTCGGTGGGCGCTCCCATGGTACTGCCGCTGTTTGTATATTATTATAATTATGAACATTTTGAGAAGAAATATGTATTTTTGCTTTATTTTTGCTTATGTAAATTTTCTGGTTTATTCTATGAGTGTTATATATATATATATATAAGACCTACTTTGGACTTCTAAGATTTGGATATGGTGTGACTCTTGAATGGTGGGTGCAATTCACACACAAAATTATATTTTAGAAAGTTCCATTCTAAAATATAATTTTCGAGAAAATGTAATGAATACTTGTTGGAGATCGTTTGAAGTGACGAATTTTCGTTCCATCAAGTCAAATATCAACTTGTAAATAAATATTTTTTAACAAAAAAAAAATAAACTTCAAATTTTAACAAAAAAAAAAAGAAGCTCCATTTTTTTAAGCCGATTACAAGTTACTTCAATGAAAGTCAAGTTATACAACAACATTAGAGATCTTCAATTAACTGAAGATATTGTAGTTTCAAAGGAAAATCTATTTTCATTTCACTTTAACGTCGAAAGGAAACAAAAGCGAACACCGACTCGGAACCAAACGAGTGTGACTCGGTGACACTCACGTCCGTTTCTCTTCATCTTTGTTGTCGCACCAAGTTTGTGGTCTTAAAACATTTTGTATTTCTATTGCACTGTCTTTGTTGGTATTTGTTTTCCCTTAACTACATATATCTAAACATATTATAATAAAACAGTAAAATCCGTGTGTCTGTATATTTACGAAAAACTAATTGGGGGCGATGTTAAAATAATATTAGAACCCTTTTCAATATTTTTTAATTTGTTTGTCTGTCTGTTTGTCCATTTGTCTATTTGTCCAGGTCCTAAGCTACTGGACCGATTTGAATGAAACTTTTTGTGGTGTAAAGATAACAAGGCTGGTCAACATCTAGAATACATTTTACTGCGAGAAAATCGCCCATTCCCACGGGAAATTCAGTAATTTTACTTTACCCGACAGATTTGAAAATTTGAAAGAAACTTTCTGTGATGTAACCCATATTCATATGGAATATCGAAAGTCTTTTTGTTTATTTGTTTTTTTGTCGTTCACATCAAACCGGATCAACCGGTATTTAGTACGGAGATAGTTGAAGGACTGAAGAGTGCCGTCGGCTTCTTTTTATTGCGGAAAACCACGCGAGCGAAGCCGCGGGTAGCAGCAAGTGTACTATATGACGGAGGCTTGAATAAAAGACAACAAGCTTTTGTATCATACTAGGGGGCAAACGAGCTGTCGCGACGTTTTGATGACCACCCATGTCCATAGACATCCACATTAGTGTTACGTAGTGTTGT
>LUGF01052370.1:95257-113867 GCA_001625245.1 Calycopis cecrops | reverse complement strand
TTCTAAAATCTATACTTACTTATAAATTGAACGATATTTTACAAATATTCATATCGCGGTGTAAAAACCCGCAGTTATTATTTTTAGAGCGCTCAAATAGTGGAGTTCCTGGAGGGTTTTACCTCGGACTAGAGTTACAGTGAATGAATTAATATGATCGATGTGGGATATTTAAATAAACGGATTCTGTACTAATATTTTTTTTGCTTTTCATTGGTCGTAATTAATTACCTTATGTTTTTTAAATGTACACAATACATTTACATTTATTTCATTATCATAGTACATTTCATTTACTTATAATTATTAAACTAGCCGAGAAATTTCATTGTATATAGCAGCTACCGCTCCGCTCTCCCCTCCACGTTTTTCTGCCTGTTCGTGATCCCTACTGCTATTTTCATACACAGGTATCTTTGAAAAATGTTCCTATATGTCTACTCGGGTAAGATTTAACATATAAATTAAAAAAAATACTGTTTTAAGAGAAAATATATGGTCAAACATTATATTTTTTTATAATAAACTGTTGAAAAAAAAAAAAAAAAAATTAAATACACAAAAAATAATGGGTAAACATTGCTATTTATAGTTTAAAAAACAATATCCCACATCGATCATATTAATCCATTCACTGTAACTCTATTCCGAGGTTTTACGGTTTTATATGCTCCAGGCACTCCACTAAAATTAATCTTTTGACGTTGATATAATTCGGAGCTTTTAAATATTTTACGTGCAGTCTAGCTACAGCTTTGTTGCCGTTTTTATGAAGAATTTCAGCGAGCAATGCGAATTAATAAAATATTGGACAAAGAGAGATGAATAAAAAACCGTTAAAGTGCGAGCTGGACTCACCGACATACCAACCTTCACAGTTCTGACGATACGATTCAACTCATCCTTTTATTTTTACAAAAATAAAGGGTCAAACAAGCAGTCGAAGAGTTTTGATGACTGATCATCATCACACACAGGGGGATCCGTACCAACGAGTAGTACTCATTTAAGTTGACAAAAACACAAGGTAGCGCCCAATATCGGCTAAAACAAGCAAGTGCCCTCTGCGTCGCTTTTCATAACATGCCCTAGAATTAGATATTAATCATGACTTAGAACTCCTCTCTGTGGATTTGGCGTGCCAATTCCACAGACGAGTTGTTCCTCACCACGAAACATCTTCGCTAACTGCGGGGTAATGCAATGGTTCCAAACCTCACTTTAGGTCTAGCCTCGACTCCTGTTTTTAAGTCCCCTCTTTTTTTTTAATATGGTATGGGGGGGGCAAACGAGCAGTCGGAGCCATTTTCATGACTACCGACGCCCATAGACATCCATATAGAAACTACACAGATACGCTGCCTTCCTTTTTCCTTCCACTTCTATAGGCCACCGCCTTCCTTTTTATAAGAGGGTTACAAATAGCAGTTTGATGATTCAATTAATGTCGCTTAAAGCACAGTACAATTACTGTACACTCACTTTTGTGGATGAAAACCATATGAAAGTACATTTTATTTAAAATATTTAGTCAAAGTACTCAAGCGAAGCCGTATTCCACACAGCACACAATGTAATATATTTCATGACTGTTATCAAAGGGAGCTTGGTAGAGTAATAATAACGTTACCTACATTTTTTATTTTGTATTTTGCAACGGTTTTGATTTTGGGTTTTGACTCCATGCAATCACATATTATCGATGAAAAATAGTGTTCGAACTTTATTTTCGTATTCAAATCAAGCCAAGTTCCATACACAAACGGACCCCAGACAAAAAAAAACACTTTTTCCATAACCTTCATTACGTTTATATTATATGACTATATAGAACTTAATACTGTATAGTAACCGTAATAATATTTTGAGTGCGCCATTTTAATTCCTTTTTATTCAATTTCAGTTTATTAAAAACATCATGTATGAGGACCGGCATAAAGGCTTATTTATGGCACGCGGTAACAAATTGACTCATTCTGTGTGTGTTATCCCATAACGTTGACTCATTACGTAGGTACACCTTTTCATGTGTCATATTATATTATGTTAAGTACTTTCATTTTGTGTACGAATATATTTTATAAAGTATTTAATGGCTTTATTATACCCCGTTATTGTGTGTAGGCAGCCACATTTTTGTGTTTTCACACATTTTTATTATAAATAAATCATGTGTTTTTTTTGAAGTGAAAACTCCTTCAACGGCCGTACATAGGCGAAAATTTTGAGTTTACATCAGAAAACGTGATATACGTTGCACAACAAAGTGGATATTCTCGTAGTATCTACGACAACTCATGGCAAGGACGCGGCGAGTGTAACATGCTAATAGTAAAGTAACAAACTGTTCCTACAAACTAGTGGAGTCTTCTCCTTAACAATGAACAGGGCATGCGACTGGAGTCTACTAACACGATTCTTAATGAAAGTATACAAGAGATGTAGAGGATGTAAGTGTGTTTTGAGCAGTCGGAACCTTTTAAAGACTTCCGAGGCTCTTGGACATCCGCGTGATTGTTACGTCGATGCGTTGCTCTCAATTTTTTCCTCCTCTCCCATAAGCCACTGGCTACTGATAAATGGCATGAAATGCGACCGCGTAGCTGTCACTTTGCTGAAATACGCAGCAGACATAATATTATGTGTGCATCTGAACAAATGACTACTCCAACTTCCATTTGAAATTCTAGCTTGATTTGTCTCGAGTTTGAGTCCTAGTGATGGTCCACCGTAAGTGATAAGGGGATGCCTAATAACAATCTGGAGAAAGGAAAGAAAAGGAAATGTTAAGATGTCCATCCTGCACCCGATTGCTCTAATGTCATATCGGACTGTTGTTCCATCTTAGTAGAAGATTGAGGAAATAGATAGAATGGAAGCGCCACTGATTTGGGTATTTGTGAACATCTACGCTTGCCTTTAAATGAAATACCAAAAATATATTTGAAACAAAGAAACAACTAAAGTACGGGTTCAAGTTAAATAAAACAATTGACAACGCGGAAAACTTATGGAGCATTATATTTGGTTTATAAACCAACGCTTGGGAGTTGAAACTCAGGACAACTCAGGAGCCGGGTTTGAGCTTATTTACATAATAAACAATAAATAAATAAAATATTTATTCAGTATAACAATTGACATTAAATTCGGACATATATTGGAGTCTCGTTTTAAGTACATACGTACATACTTATGTCAAGAGATTCCACTCTTCCATAGTGTATATGTTATTATATAAGATTATATGTATATAATTTGCATACATCCAAAATAGACTCACGTGATGGTGTGCATTATTGACACTGGGTGATTGACCATTAATCAGTTGTGAAACCACTATTGCGGTGTATTGAGTATATTATATCTTATTGGCCAAATATACCAACTACCTCAATGAAAGTGACTTCAAATCACTAAGTACAACACAAAAAATTGTCCATAACGATCATTACCCGATCTTCGGGCTGATGATGTTGATGATGATGATCTTTACCCCATCAAACATAAATGTTGAATACCTTACTTTACGGCTCCTTTTTTAAATTATGATACTATAATGATAATTTATTAATTGATTGATATTTGATAATTTTGGGAGCTCATATCCAGGCATTTGCGGACGATATCATTATCATAGCAGCAGAAACCAACAAAGAAAATCTTTCAAACAAAGTCAATAAGGCTCTCAGAACTGTAGCTAAATGGGGCGAAGAAAACAAATTAAAGTTTGCAGCTCACAAAACCCAAGTAATGATATCGTCCAACAAACGGAAACTGGAACAACCCGAATTTGTCTTTTGCGGAGTACATCTAAAGCCCACATCAAGCATTGAAGTACTAGGAGTAGTATTGGATACAAAACTAACCTATAAAAACCACATAGATAAAATAACAAAAAAGGCCATCAAAATCTACCAGGCGGTCGCCACAACTGCGAAAGCCACGTGGGGTCTAAACTCAGAGATAGCATACACAATATACACCACAGTTTTGGAACCAAAAATATTATATGCAGCAAGCGTCTGGGAGCCAGGTCTAGAACGAAAATACATTAGGAAAAGACTAATGAGCCTAACAAGGAAATTTGCAATAAAGATCTCAAAAGCACACAGAACAGTCTCTCTGAATGCAAGCGTCCTAATAGGTAAGATAATACCATTACCGCTAAGAGCCAAGGAAGCAGCCGAGCTATACAAAATGAAGCGGGGGAAACCAATGAACTTCTTCCCAGGAAGAGCTTTGGAAAAGAACGATAGCCCGTTCAACCTACCGCATCCAGCAAACCGAAATTCAATTAGATTCACTCACATTGAAACAAAAGACGACCTGGATAAAATACCCAAAGAAAAACTCTTAATTTTTACAGATGGAAGTAAAATCGAAGGAAGAGTAGGAGCTGCTTTAAGCTGGTGGAAAGACGGTGCCGAAATAAAATTCCAAAGATACCGCTTAGAAAATTATTGCTCGGTTTTCCAAGCAGAGCTAACAGCAATATGGAGAGCGACCTGCCTAATCGGAATGCCCAGACAACCAAAAGGACAACCTATAATTATATCAGACTCACGATCAGCCCTGCAGTGCATAGAAGATCCCTTAAATACGCATCCGATAGCTATTGATGTGAGGAGGAACATAAATGAACTGGAAGAAAAAGGTATGAGACCCACCTTTTACTGGATAAAAGCACACTCAGGATTTGCAGGGAATGAGAGAGTAGATGAATTGGCAAAATCAGCAGCAAGGGAACTCAAACTAAACCAGTATATGACGCAATACCCATATCGAGAGTAAAATATATATTACGACAGAATACACTTGACGAACTACAGGACACATATGAAAAGTAAACCGAAGGGAAAGTGATAAACAAATATTTTAAGGACATAAGGAAGGCACATAAAATTCTGAAAAAGCTGGAAATAGACAACACATTGGCACAACTACTAACAGGACACGGAGGATTTAATGAATATTTACACAGATTCAAATTAAAAGAAAAAGAGACGTGTGACTGTGATGATGAAAGCCTACAAACAGTGCTACATTATATATGTAAATGTCCAAAATATTCATCAAAAAGAGTTGACCTAGAAATAGAATTAGAAATGGAAATGAAAGAAGATAATCTAAATGAAATTATGGAAATTGACACTAAAAGAGATAAATTTATAAAGTTCACGAAATACGTAGTAAGAGAAGTAAATAAAGAAAACAAAAGCAAATAAACAAAACGTAATATAATATTGAGGTATCTTATGTATAAAAAGAATGTTTCATAATAAACAGCAACAGTTGGAACAGATATAAATTTTAAAAAAAAGATACTATTATGATACTATTTTAAAATTTGTATTAATTTTTAAAGTGAATTTATTTGGATTTTCTAAATGAGAATTTGCCAAGAAGTTACTATCCGTGCATAAAAAGATTAGCTGGTGTGTGGGTATTGAGGCGCGTATAAACCTCAATAAGCTCTCGTCTACCAACAGTCTTAGTGATGCGCAGTAGATCTTATAACAAGAAACAACACCGACGTTAAGGTTAGGAACCACGTCCATTAAAATGGAGGGATCAGCACTGCATCAAATAATGGCCTCTTTTGTTAAAAATAAACTTGGACTACTAAAATGATCATCACGAAAACGTTAGTTTCAATGTTGTGCCTATTCTTAAAAACAATCAACATCCTGTAAATAAATTGTAATTAATATGAAACCTGTCACAATGGCACAATAAATTATGATCCCAGCCATTGACCGCTATTGTATGTTTGAGTTCTTTTGTCGAGTTTTATAATTAAATTATTTGTCTTATTCTTATGACTTAATTGATTGCGGTCAAAATTTTTAACAAGTCGAATGTATAGTAAAAAAACCTGGTATTCTTCTGTGTTTTGATGAAGTTACCAGTTACCATTAAGGCATTATGCATGGATATATTTTCATCTTGTTATTTCACTACAAGGGTTACAAAACTTTCAGTCGAAATGTTTTTTGGGCATAAAATATTTTTATGTGCTTACTGATTGTAATATATTAACGAAAAAGCATAACTTTATAAGGGCTCGCGAGATTTTTTAAGCCGCTATAAATATTTCTTATTACAGTTGCACATCATAAAAGGCGTTATTAGTAGAATATATTTTTGTATCATTATCTCTAATATCATGACAATTTTATTTTAATATTAGAAAACACATTTAGATATATATTTAATTTACTATGTTAAAGCCCTAATCCAAGGGTCTTATAGATTTTCCGTAAAGTGCAGCCCTTCAAAAATATACTGACAGTGGGATGGTGTAGTTATATATGTCCATTCATATTCGTTCAGCTTTTTTTTCCTAAAATTAGTAAGGTGGACAATAAAAAGTTGTTGGTG
The DNA here is from genome assembly GCA_001625245.1 of Calycopis cecrops. Taxonomy (NCBI): domain Eukaryota; kingdom Metazoa; phylum Arthropoda; class Insecta; order Lepidoptera; family Lycaenidae; genus Calycopis; species Calycopis cecrops. Next base: position 107,483 of record LUGF01052370.1, on the reverse strand, counting down.
TAAGTCCTTTATATATAAATAACGTCCTTTTGTTATTCAATACTCAGGAAAACGGATCTCGATTAGGGCAGAGCCTGTAGACTAGCGACTAATCTATTTGTATCTTAACTAATTGATTATAATAGATTACTAGTATAAAATATGATACTGAGCAAACGACGACGTGTGCAATCAAATAACAAGACGTAATGTACTCTATTGTAATTGCTGGCGTTTATGCCACCTGTCTAGGGAGTCAGGAATGTTTTAGATCAAAGGTCTTTTTAAGACAAACCAAGGTGTAGAGACTGGTCATAGTAGCTAGAGGCATCTGCCCGATAGTGACGGTTTAATTTATGATGTCACTAAAATGGAATGATGAATTAAAATTTAAGTTTCTTTTAATTATATTACCTATATATTTTCATATCTTCTATATGCATAGTACTGTTTTATTCTTCGTATAGCATATTTATATCTATTATGACTTTTATTATCACTCTGTAATTTAGTCATTAAAGTTAGTTGCTAATGGCTAAGCTAGCCTCTAAAAATCCATAATAAATAAATTAAGGAATTTGTAGTAACATTGATATTGAATTTAAGTAAAATTTTTTTGTGATTAGTTTTCCTTCTGTCCATGTCGGTGGAAGTTTTACTTCTGCTATGTACCAGTATACGTCATTTCTTAAATACTTAAAATGCAAATTAAATAGCCCGACATTCAAGACAGAATTTCACAATTCTATTTACTGTCTACCGTATCTTTATTTTTAGTAACAAAATCCTTCGTTTCTTCAGACGAGCTCTCGACCTCCTGTGTCGTATCTAATATGTGTATATCATATTAGATACGGCACATGCTAAGATTTAATTCAAATTATAATATGAACCAAATTGGCAGATGCAAGGAAATCTCTCCACGTCACGTAGATGCCAGAAATATACAGGTAACTTTGTAGTCAGACTTATATATCTGACGTGACGTCGCATATTAAAAATGCTATTATTAATAAATACCGAAAATAATTAATTGGTGTAAAAGAACAAATTCTTTTTTCCGGTACCGTTAAAGTATACATTAACACTTGGATAAAGATGAAGTGGTTCGTTCATTTCAAGTGAGCTGTACTTTCGTAAAACAAAAATCTTGTTATTTCGGCGGCTATAGAATATTGCAGTTCAATCAGTTGTGAATTTGGATCTTTGTCTGTAGTATTGTAGCGACTACGGTGCACTATGACATACTTCATTACATATACCGAATTATATTGATGCTTTTTGTTATAAGTATATTATAAGCAGTTTAGAAATCTGTTGCTAATACAGAAAAGAAGAAGAAAAGCCGTGACATTAATGATAAAGTTCGCAACCCACCCGAGGAAAACGCGTCCTGTAATATACCTGTTACAGGAATACACTGAATAACCCGTAATCCCCCTAGCCGTATTTTCAAAGGGACTTCTGTATAGCTATACATTATGACCTCTAAGAGGATATTAACGATGATAATGAAATTAATTTATTGTCGTTGTCACGTTTGTTATATATACATATTGATCAACAACATCAAGAAGTGTTTTTCCCACATAAAATGGAAAATGGAAAGTTGGGCTTGACTTTTGTCTAGTTCATTTTATGACCCACCTGTTGGGAAAGTTGATCGACGTCTCGGAGCATTTTGCTCAAGTTTTCCAGCAATTCACCAGATATCGTCTGCAAATAAAAGGTGAGTGATGTACTTACTGTTAATGTCGATACCAAGTCGTTTCCAGTCCAAAACTCGAAAACATCTTCCAATATAGCTCTCCTCTCCGCTATTCATATACAGATACGCGGACTCCAAATATTTTATGTAGGAGACCTTCTTGAATAAAATGTATTTTTTATTCAAGTATATTATTTAACTATAGGAAAAACTCTTCGCTATATTATGTAATCTCAAAACTATTTTCAAACCCCGCAACAAAGTTAATTACATTAGAAAGAATAGGTTCTCGAAACTGTTACCACAATAATATTTACAAATATTCCCTTAAAAGTATTATAAGGATAAGAATAAGAAATCTTTATTAGACCAAGTAATTTACATATATTAAGTAATATGTATAATGTATAGCCCTATATACGGTGTACCAATACTATAACTTTTTTATAGGTACTTAGGTTATAGTTAAAAGCAACTAAAAGACTATGTAGAGCTCTCCAGTTTTTTTTGTTTCAAGCATCCTTTATTGTTCATGCGTTCATGAAAGCTTTGGCAAAGTCTTTGTAATTAGCTGCCTCTGATGACTTTGTTGCTGTAAGCATTGTATTTTATGTGGGTCGCATGTTACTCAGACAAAAGTACAGGAGTGTATATGTAACACAAGCTATTCCGGCTTCGCTAGCGTTGACGCCCTATATTAAAATATATTTGCATTAAATTTCCAATATCTGGCACAATATTTTTTTGACCCTTTTTTTTGTAATAAAAAGTATTCTATTTCATTTGTAATACCTCTAGAAATATGTGTATCTTCTTGATAATAGCTTTAATGGTTTTGGCGGGCAATCATCACAAACAAACTCACATTCACTTTTAATATATCAAAAGGATTGTGGCATTATATTATTATAGACATCACCATAGTCCAGTAAACAAGCATCGATTTTATTAGCGACTATCTCAAACCATCCCATGCAATAAAAGTTATGCAGACTTTGTTCACATTTTCCCTCCAATGAGGGATTCTCTTCATTGAAAAAACTCAAAAAATCTCTAGAAACCGTACCTAATATCACTACCTAACAACATTAGTTATCTTCAACATGACGGTTGCTTAAAATCGTATAATGCAAAGGTGAGTGAGAAAGATTTTCCTGCCGTATTGCGGCGGATTGGACCGGTACGACCATGGAGGTAGCTAGTAAAAGAGATGATTTACTTATTATTATTATTAACTATACCGTTTTAATTATTACTAAATGACCATTGGCAGTAACCAATGTAAATAAGTAATGTATAATATTCGTCTATCAATAACAGGCCAAAGGAATGCTCAGTGACAAACAAATAAAGAATACAAGCTTTCATGCGCTCTTCAGACAATAGAAAAAACCTTGTCACTGTCAGTATCACTGACGATAGTGACAGTGGTCGATGGTGACAGATCACCTCGGCCGAGAGATTTTCCTGCAAAATCTCCCTTATGACATTTTAAACAACAGCAGAGAGCTCTGGACTTACACATCATAATAAACATTGTATTTCATGCTTGAGAAGCCATGCAAAGTTGATGGAATATTTAGTTCCTTTTTGTAAAGAGAATATATTATATCCGTGTCACAAAGCTGTTTTATTTAGATTTTATATGTAAAGCGTATCGTGCAAAGTGCGATGGGACATAATTTTATAGCATTGTATTTTATCATATGTTTTTGTTGCATATGGGGAATAAATATAAAAATAAGCGTCGTGCGGAATTTAGTACTTAGGTTACTTAACAATTTTTTTTATTTTTTTTAATTATTGTGACATGCACCTGCTGCTATTGCTGTTGCAACATCTTTTAAAACTTTATTGTTTTTACATAATGTTTACTAAGTTTTTTTTTCTTTTTCTGTTCGGTTCAGTTACTTAACAATTAACTAGCAATAAAAAGGACGATGTTGTCTGTAAACTTCTACATAACAAAAAACTTTTGATAGCTATCGAAGCCCATTATCATTGTCATGCAGACGTAATGCCTTCTGTCCTTCCTCTCTCTCTCTCATATAAGAAGCTACCGGAAACTCTCGAGTGAAACGAACCAGGATAACAAAGCAATCACTTTACGCCTATACAATGAGAGTGAGGGATACTTCACTATCCGGTCGTGCCTGCCCAATTATTTTGCTATGGGGCATCTCTTACTGCAAAATTCCAAATAATAAGAAAATATGATTAAAATCTTTTGCCGAGTCTTATAAACTACATAAATGTGGTAACTCGTTTACACAAGACCGGCGTAAAGTGTCTACAAACTATTTGCCACTATTTATCTACCTACTATCAATAAAAAAGGTAGTTAGTAACTTTGTTTGTTTGCAAGGGTATTCTACGAAAATACTGATCTAATGAAATAAATTCTGTCACTTACAGAAATCTACACTTTTCAGGAGAAAGACTTTGTTATAATTTACTCCTAACAAAGTATGTAGTTATAAAAATAATAAACAGCCCACTTGTGTCGAATAGAAATAACATTTTTGCAGTTTTTATCTGTTAGGAAAATTACAAATGGTAGAAAAAGTGTAGTTGCCTCATTTTATTTCGTAAAAATAAAGCCCATTGTGTTTCATTTAAATATTTGCTGATGTGGAATGGCGTGGTGAAATGTCTTTGATGGAAACCTGCGCTCGGCTTGCGTAAAAAGCTCGGGAATGAAAAATAGGAAGCGTTCGTATTTACGCTTTACGCGTAGAAATCTCTCGATGTGAACAAATATGAATGTGCCGAATTGCAGCGGAGATCAAAACGTGTTGAGAACTTTTTGAAAATGGTTTTGGCACTATTAGTTATCTAATTTAGTATAATAATAATAATAATAATAATAATTTTATTATTTACTCGTAACGTTATTCGTAACAATAAATAAAATAAAAATTAAAAAAAAACAAAAAACCTGCCTGCCTGAAAAAAATTAACTAAATAGGAAATCAACTAAAAAGGCCGGAACAAGATAAAAATTCAATTTTTACATGCAGTCGGAGGCAAAAAACTTTGTGGATTTGTGCATGCCTCCGATATAAGCGGTTCTAGAGATATGAGGTAATAAAGTATATTACATACATACAAGATACGCGCGAAAAACATATACCTTTTCTTGGCAGTCAGGTAAAAAAGCTTTTCACGATGAGTTATATTATGATAATATTTTCTGTGGCAATAAAACCTTAGCATCAAGGTTAACAACCACATTATGACATGTTGAGCATTTACTCAAATTCAGTATAAATATCAAACCATGCCTTGCCACTACGTGTTAAGTGACGGTTTCAAGTTACTTTTATTTTCAAGTTAGTGAATGGAAGGCTTTTAACTGGTTTCACAACTTTTACAATTTACATAGATGTCTTCTTTTGATTTACAATTTAGATGACTTTTTGTTATGTTTAAGCGGCTCTAAGTACCTCTTGAAACACTTGCCTATAAATGTTAAAAATGATTCTTTGGTACGTAAAATGCGTAACTAATTAATACAAAAACATAGAGGTTATACCAAAGTGTTGCCTCCTTCCTCCATCTCATTTACACTAGGAGCTCAGACACCACACGAAACGCGAAAGCCTAACAGTCTACCTGTGTGTTCTTATAGTATAAGGGGCAAGCGTACTGTCAACGCCTTCTGATGTTCGACTTGAGCCAAATAAACTAAATTTAAAAAAAACATTAAAAAATATCTACTTCCAGCACTTGGCTAATATTTAATGTTAATAATAGTTGTTTTGAATACAGAGCCAAATATAGAGATTAATATAAAGAAGAATAAAATAAAGTTATAATTATATAGATATAGAGTTACTAACACAGAATATACAATTATATAAAATTAGAGACCGTACTCGTACCTGCAGGTAAACTGCACAAACAGTTTTGCTGGAAGATGTAACTGAATATTTTTATATATTTTTGATTAATAAATAAATAATAAATAAAAATATATTTTGGAGAAGGCAATCATCCTCGGCTTAAGCGGTCGCCTGCAATAGGGATGTCATGACATCCCTGCCGTATCTGCTTTTGTAACACTTTATCGTAGGAGCTATTATTTAAATAGCATTTTCTTATGAAACTAAAATAGTAGAATGGAACTCGTATAGAGGACCTATAACTCCTTTTCAAATACTCTCATATAATAATTTTTTATAACCATTACTTGTCTAATAAAGTAGGCGGCTACGGTATATTAAAAAATGCAATTACTGTTAATAGAAATTCAAAAATTCCAAGACCACGAGATTTCGATATTATTTGCGGTTTATTCGAATCTAAATCATTCAAATTATGAGTTTAGTACCCAATAACATGACCTCAACTGCTGAATAAAGAATATTGTTATGAGTGTCCGAAGCACTTCGTTATTACTAGGTCAATGTTTTTAGACAGCTTTTGATCCCCAATAGAAAGGAATATTGACTCTAGTCCTTAGTAACTTCGGGCCGTAAGACCCATTGGGTAATAAAATATGTTTATGAGTCACTTTTATGCTCTATTTTTTGTTTCAAGCGTCTGTTATTCGCATGACATAAACATAACCTAGGTTTACTGCTCGATACAACCCTAAGATTTAGTAGTATAAAACATGGAAACTGTTTAATGCTTTCCTTTACGAGAATGTCATGTGTACGAAATATTGTTTGGTAAAAAAGAGAATGTTATTGTATTATTAGGACGTAATGGACTTTAATTCACTATGGGCACTGTGTTATAAGTGCAATTAAAAGTTCAATATGAGATGATATTGAGAAGATACGAGAAGATTATCTTTTATGCTGCCAATATTTTATTTTAATAAAAAGCAGGCAAACGAGAACTGTTCGTCGTAACTGCTTCGCAAAACACATTTTGCGAAGCAGTTACGAACTGTGCCGAGTGGTTCTGGTTATAATATGATCTACTAGTTTTACTAACGTTGACCATACTGTTAGTTAAACCACACACAGCAAAAACTTTGTATTTGCTTTGTGCATAGAAAAGTATAATAATAGTGATTACTGTACGGCTGAAACCTACACTACCTTGACTTGGCTGACTATGACAGCCGCTAATAACAGTTAGCTGTATCGTTACAGGTACACAGAGGTGAGGTGTACAGAGATAAACGCAATGTTAAACCTTTTTTATAAGTTGATATTAATCAACGTTATTATTACACAAGTCACAATGAAATCTTGTATCTACATAACTACCTCTATATATCTCCATTTCAGTATATACAACTAACATCTACAGACGTCAAAATATCTTTCATCAGATGATTCTACTCTTTTTTATCTTCTCAGGAATAAAAATAGATTTTTATTGACACGAACAAACCCTCGGTACAGCCAGACCATTCGCAAGCGCCACTTTAATTAAGATAGTAGGTGTTGTATGACAGAATTCACAGAATTCAGTTTCACTCTTTTAACGTGTGGAAAATTTGATCAGAGAATGGAAAAGGGCTCCATTTATTATTTGCAAGGCGATACCAATTACATTTATTTTTTCATCATGACTAATAGTTCTCTAACTTGATGTACTTACCCCGCCTAAAGCAAGTGGAAAACAGAAAGTAATGAACTGAAAGTAAAATCTTTGTCATTTCTAAAGTATCTTGGAGAGTTAAATAATAATATAATCAAATAAAAATTGTTATAATTAATTAGTCAAAGGTTATTCTCGCACAAATATAACCGCCGCAAAGTACAAGCTGTTGCGTTTCGTGCGAATTGTTGGTTTCCTGTTGCATATTAAAGGATATTACTATTTTGTGGAGTGAGAGAACAGTTCCTACTCCACCGTTAGAACCGTGCAATGGGGTCAAGTTTCCATCCTGACCCCTGGTCCCAATGCTCCAATGGAGCACGCCTTGCCAGTGGTCCCATTCCACGCCGCTATCTGCTAATTCAGAGGGACGGGTGGAGGACCTCCGCCATTGGCTGACCCCGACCGCCACCCAGGGGCAAACCATCAAATGGCAGCATTGGACAGGGAGGACGGCAACGGCACACCTCATCTCCTCTTCCTCTGCGGCCCCACCGCCAAAACATCTGACGGTGCGCCCCCGTTCCGTTGCGGGAGACAGGGTGTACGGCAACGACACATCGAGACACCTCTCCTCCCGCGATCCCTCCTCTATGACGCATCTATAGCGGGCTTTGGGGAAGCCCACTCGGAGCGTCCTTTTCTGGGACCTCTATTGGCTTCACCGTGGTGGCTCAAGCCGCGGTTACTAAGCCCCCTCACCACGACTAGGTGGAGATAGAGTAATAACTGTACATACTTAGTAATTAAATTAGCATTATTTAGTTATTTTAGACTAGACTCCACAAACTCACAGTGAAATTATTGTATTATAAAGCTGTATGCTCGGAAAGTCGGTTCTCATCCCACGTAAATGTAATACCCACCAATGTCGATAAAAATACAATCCTCAATAATGCTAAATGTTACATTGTATTGTTTCATTAGACGCATGCTTCTGATGACCGATCACTAATACGTAACTAGTTCCAATTGGTTACTATCTGTAATTGGTATAATATCATTGTTGCATATTCATACCTCGTAATGGAAATTGTACAGTTGTGTTATTGATTATAGTTGATAGCTGATGCCTCAGAAATTTTAATCTCTACATTTTCGTCTATAGCAGCTATAAGGCTTACTTTGTCTGAAAAAAGTCACCCATAACGCTTAAGTATCCTTAATTGTCATTGGAAATTCCTGTTTGTGTGACAATCGGCATTTTTTTTATACATCTCTAGTGATCAGAATTTTTGGGACCAACGTGAAGACTGTGCTGCTGTACGGGTGTGAAACGTGGAAGGTGACCAATGCCATCTCGCATCAGCTCCAAGTCGTCGTCAACCGCTGTCTTCGTCAAATTCTTGGCATCCACTGGCCCGAGAAAATCTCCAATGTCAACTTGCGAGAACTCAGTCGAGAAACACCGATCGACCAGCAAATTTAGCGTCGCAAGTGGAACTGGATTGGCCACACCCTCCGGCGGGGTCCCGACCATTTGCCTAAACAGGCTATGGACTGGAATCCCCAAGGGAAGTGGTCGTCCCAAGCAAACCTGGCGACGCTCAGTTCTTGACGAGGCAAAGAAGATTGGCAAGACTTGGAGTGAAATCAAACGCGACGCTCAAGACCGACCGACCTGGAGAGTAACTGTGGACGCCCTCTGCCCCAACTCGGGGATTTAGGAATATAAGTCAAGTAAGTCAAGTGATCAGGAACTGCAAAGTATTTAATATTTATAATCAAAATCAAAAATCAAAATATTTTTATTCAAAATAGAGTTTAAAAAATTGCTTTTTGAACGTCAAAAAATTTTTTCATCTACCACCGGTACAACCCTAGCCCTGTCCTGAGAAGAACCGGCGAAACAAACTCAGCGGGCCTCATTTATTTCTACATTATACATTCTTAATTAATAATTATATTATAAAATCTATTACTTTGTAATATCCCTTACCACACAAGCGTTCCTTAACTACTTTTTTAAATTTGTTGATTGAGAGTTTTTGAACGAATTCTGGGATCTTATTGAAGAGGCGTATACATTGACCCCTAAAGGAATTCTTTAGTCTGCTCAGTCTATGAAATGGTACATCTAGTTTGTGCCTGTTCCTAGTATTTCTATCATGATTAGCATTCTTCTCATTGACATATAACATAGCCAGTTCATTAATTTTGTTGTTTACTCACAAAAAAACAACACCAAACATGATTAAAATGAGTTCTTTGATTATCGCAAAATACTCTCAAAGATCTCTAGCTTTATTTTTATTTTATCATTTTATTATGATCGATGATCGTTTAATATGTCAAGCCTATGAAAACATTATCAATATATTACAAAGTTAATCGAAAATTTGGGCACACTTTATTTATTCACTTAACAAAATTGCTATTTTCAAAGAACTTTGCTATTGCCAACAAAGAGCTCATTAAATAAAGTAAAAAGTCGAGTCTGATTTCTTTAGAACCGATAAAGTACTAATAGGCAGGCAAATAATAGGTATACCTATTGAATCTGTGCAAGTACAGTAGATACAATAGAATTATGAATAACAAAACATGATTTTAATGATATTTAGATACATATAGTTAAAACATTTTTCATAATTTGAACATGGGATTTAAATAAGGACATGCAATCAAAATCCGATAACAATCTGAAATTGTTAATGGACTGTTTTCCATTATTAAAAATAAAAGATTATTGAATGTAATCTTTAATTAATATGATTTTAAAAGACAATATTATGTAGTGAAATAATTTGTAAATAATCAATATTTTATATTAAAATCTATTTAATTAATTCAGGAAGAGGTAGTGCCACACTACATGCTTGCATGCAGTCGAATTGGGCCGGCACGACCGGGGAGGTACCTCTCGCTTACACGAGACCGGCGTAAAGTGACAGCTGTGCTGTCGCGTTTCGTGCGGTGTGTAAGTAGCCGGTGGACCATGGAGATGGGAGGAGAAAGGAGGGCAGCGCATCTGTATAGCCTCTATGCGGATGTTTGTGGGCGTCGGTAGTCATGAAAATGGCTTCGACTGCTCGTTTGCCCTCCTATACCATAAAAAAAAAACAAAAAAAAATAAAAAAAAAATATTTTTATTCAAAAGTCACAGCACGAAACGACGTAAAATTGACGATGACATAACACGTTCATGCTGATTCCGAAATCTTCTGACGGTACCAGTTAATTACTTTAAATGTAACTTTATTTTCTGTATTCTTTAATATGCACAATAAAGTATATTTCATTCATTCATTCATTCATAGTACTAGCCACTTGTCAAATTTCTAGGCTCATCTTATGGATTTGTCAACTGACAACAACAACAAAAAAGTTCTAAATAGTAGGTAGGTACAGGCAGCAATTTTCGGAACGCTAACAAAGCTAACATGTACCATGACTCCATTTTGCTTATAGAAGCGTTTTCGCGGGTTTAATAAATTATGAATCTTTAATTTGAAAATATCAGATAAATACTTATCAGAAATAAAAACAAAAATTATAAGGTAAGGTAGGCCCTACCCTACGACCGAATATTTCATTTTCAAGTCCAAATTCAAGTCCAAATAAGCTTCTTTTAAATTAAACCAGGGAATTTTAGATTCATACAGTATTAAATAAATAAAGATCTCTCGGAATAATTTATGCTCCTTCAGCCGGAGTTTACTGCGTAGTGAGTAGTACGCAGTCAACTGCGAATGTACTTGAGTAAAAGATGGGACAGTAAAATCCGTGTCAGTCAATATTTCATGCCAGTAGCACAGAAACGGTCATCATGATTCATGACGTTTTACAAGAAATGTATGTTTTTTTACAGTATAAGGGGCAATTGAACAATCTTAACCATTTTCATGATTACCGACGCCCATAGTATAGAAGTTATACAGATGGGTTGCTCACCTTTCTCCTCCTCCCTCCATGGGATATCAGTTACTTACACACCGCACGAAACGCAACATCACAGCTTTCACTTAACGCTAGTTCCATGTATGTGACAAGTACTTCCTCGGTCGTGCCGGCCCAATTTGGCTACATGCAGTCATGCAGCGAGGCACTACCGATCATTGCTGTGTTAAAATGTGAACAAACAAAGGCTTTTATGATGTTGATATCAGGTTTACAACTAGATGTCAACAAGTGCTGCAATATATCTGTCTTTGGGGATAAGTTCAATAAATTCCCGAGTTTTGATAAGCATAGTCATGATCTTACTAGCTTTGTTATGATTAAAAAAAAATTAATATAAGTGGTCAAACGAGCAGTCGGAGCCATTTTCAAGACCACCAACTCCCATAGATATCCGCATATAGGTTATGCACATTGCACATGCGTTTCCCTCTTTCCTCCTCCTCCCTCCACGGCCACCAGCTACTTAAACATCGCACGAACACGCACAGCTATCACTTATCGCCAGTTTCGTGAAAGCGAGAGGTACCTCCTAGGTCGTGCCAGCCCGAATCCGCTACATGCATGCATGTAGCGTGGCACTACCTCTTACAAAGTTATGTAGCTACTGAGCTTTATGCTAACTTACGGGATGACACGTATAATTTACTTAGGCGTAGCCACGGAAATTCAATTCGAAGGCAATCATAACTATCAATCGAGTCCCACGTAAATGACAATTCGTAGGATGCTGATAAATAGGGACGTCCGATACGATTAGGCTAATTCAATATACTAGAATTCCTGTAACATTAAATTTAAAATACTGTTTCACGAAATTGTGCATATGTGTTGTTATTAGAGACGCGACCTTCAGCAATGAAGATAAAGAAGTTGTTATTGAATAGGACTTCAACTAAACTATGCCGACACTGTGTCTATGGAATCAGACGAGGTTGGGGGACTTACATTATAATTAAGCATACTTCCATAAACCAAACAAAAATAATAGTGCAGCCTTGGCTACGTGCGATATACCTTTGGGTCTACTTTGCCCGTAATGCAACAATATCATTAACCATTATTAATATTTGTGTA
>LUGF01052370.1:69134-87968 GCA_001625245.1 Calycopis cecrops | reverse complement strand
TGCACTGGTAGTTAAATGAATTTTTAGAACACCAGGTGTTTACACATACAAACCTTTAATTAAAATTCCTGAACAGGATTTACTTACAATCGTAAAACATTTAATAAAATTGTAAAGAGTTAGTTAATGATCTAGATAACTGGATTTGTATTTTGAATCACAAATTCTAATAAAAACGGAATCTTATAAACTCAGGCACAATTGGTCCCATAAGTTTCAACAATATGATACACCATGAAATGCGTTACAAATTTTTCCACGTTTCTTGAAATACACATTCGTACATAAAGGGTCCCTAAATAATGATGTCGCGTGAACTTACCCGCGAATATTAATCCATTACAATAAAATAAGTTTAACGGATTTTATCGCGGTTTATTTCATTATTTTGCACGGTTCGCGGGTGCCGAGCCACCCGTGACCATAGTTGTAAAGCTTCTGATACATCGAGCTTGTAAAATAATTAAATAAATCGCGATAAAATCCGTTAGTGTTGTTTTATTGTAATGGGTCTTCTTCTAGTTTACTCTGCTTTACCTTTTTGACGTGATAACGTCTTATAAATCGATAGAGCAGGCTGTTCCAAAAAATTTGACATCATGCGGCGTTACCTAGTTGTCAAATGTACATGTTGAATTGTATATGTTTTAGGATTATTTGCAAAATAAAGGAACAAAAAATTTAAATTGGACCAGTTACATGCTCCCACGGTCAAACTTTAGATCCGAGGCTTTTGGTCACATCTAATGAAACCACGGTATAGTATTTGTATGAACACCCTAACCAAAAAGTATTGTGTAAGCGATAGCGCGATGTAGCGATCGTTATAACGCCATCTGTTATGCATTACACGAACTATATATCTGCTATGAACGAACAAATAGATTTGTGCAAGCTATAGCGCGATGTAGGATACGTGATAACGCCATCTGTTATGCATTAGACGAACTATATATCTGCTATACAAATAACTTGCAATCTAACATACCATTTCCAATTACCTCTTTCTCTATATACATACAAATCTATTAAACAAATGAAATTAAAATTTTCTTTTGAAAAATGCTACCATTCCATCAGTATTTTCTTAAGACGTTGTCACGTTCAACTATCGTCAGTAAATCGACTTTACAGACAACCGATGTTTTTTTAATAGAGTTCTGGAACAGAAATTTGGTTCCGTCGTGAATTATGACTGTAAGTGAAATCGATTCGGGATGCCAGAAATTGCTCAATGTTGCAAAGTTTTCATTTATTATAAAATAATGCCCAGTGATTAGAATGCTTTGTTACTATCGTCCATTGTATTACTTATAATTTTTTAATATTAAAACTAATAAATATAGGTATATTTAGTAGTCACTTGTACATATTTTTTTTTTCTTATTTGTTTGTCGTTCCTAAAGCTTAAATAAAAGATTGTCATTTTCTATTTTACAGATTGTAATCTAGTTATAACTTAAGACTTAATTGTCCATAATTTAACCATAAAAATGGTCATTAAGTTTAAGCATTTGCTTTTAGAACAAAAATCTCTTGCAGACTAATATGAATGTACCTACGGAATCTGGCTTTTAAAACATCAGAAACTCTTTTAAACTCGTGTGGGATGTTATATCTTTCGTGTAAAGTTAGACAAGAAGTAAATCTCAAGGGAGAAATTCATCTTTATTTGGATATCTGTTTTCGCGAGACGTGTAGATGTTAGTTGAATTCTCGAAATATGAAATCGATGGGGTTGTGGAAAGATAAAAGGGGCATAGCTATCGCAAGTAGGTCAATCTATAATTTTATGCCATGACCCTTTGTGAGGTAGTGATTAAAATAACAATAATACAAACGTGCCATGGAATTATTAATTTGTAACTATCCGAAAAATAAAATCCTTTATTGTTAAGATATATATTATGTAAAATAGCTTCCGCGCGCTGGTTCGCCCAAAAGGATTTCGGACTTCAAAAATGGAGCATATACATTATACACCTGCCACTTGAATCACTCTATCTGTAAAAAAAAAACAAAATCTGCTGCGTAATTTTAAAGATACCAACAGACACATAGCGACTTTGCTTTATACTATGTAGTGACGCAGCTCATAAGCATCAATAAGGTATTTACGTATATATTTTAATTCCATCATATCCCGATAAGTTAGTTGTCAGTAAAGAAGGAAATTTTTCTGTTCTGCGTTCTTTGACCACTTTGAGACCAGCCTGCCGCTGTAGGAATACCGTTGCTTGCAGATCCGGGACCCTCCAATTTTTTGATTGTCTGGATTTTATTTGTCTCTCGCTCTCTCTTTCATTTCTTAAAGAAAATAAAAACTAATTAATACAAACCCCGTTTTGATTTTTGTCGTCACTTGTATTTCTATAATACTGCATATAGGTATAAAGGATTGTTTCACACAAATTCACATTGATGCGATTGTAAAATATAAACATCACCGATGGAAGTACGTTCACGCGTTCGGAATTCAAATTCGGTCTGAAGTCTAAACTCTGAACCATTATACTCTGAAGCGAGACACAGGACGATAATATTGTGTTGAATGTGCCAACGTGTTTTCTATTTCGATGGTGCCAACCTTATAGGGCCTCTTAATGTTATTTGTATTTTACTTCGCGCCAATTTTAAAATTTAGTACAATGCAGTCCTAATGCGTAATTTATTAATTAATTTTATTGTCGGTTAAATGCGTATAGGTATATGTCCGTCCGTTTCGGCACTCATACACGGGACCACGTAAGACCAGGGTTATGGTATACTTCGGATACCATAACCATTATACTGAGTGGTCACCCTTTTGGTACCTAGTTACGGGTACACTGTTGTGCATTTTCCTGTATAGTAAGTCTAATTATTAAGTTTTAATTTGTTTAGTTTAGTCTTATATATAAAATGTAATCATATATACAAAAAAAAAGTAAATGTGTAATAGTGTACCTACATAATTGGACCAAATAAATGTTTATTCTATTCTATTCTATTCTATTCAATTATAGCGGCTGAAGGCAAGGCAGGAGTTCAGTCGATTTATTATACTAAGTGTTCAGTCCGACATAGGTCTAGGGGTCACCCGGGCTCCTAGGTATCATAGGCAAGTGATCTGACATTACTATGAGTAGCTCTAGTTTTAAACTCGTCAACAAAGCTTTAATTTTACGCTGATATTATGAAAACAATTTGAAAACATGCACCCGTGCTTGCCATGATCACGAACTTATAATACATCTGTAATTACAGTAATCACTCAGTTTATGTGCATATAAATAAAACATATTTTTGCTAAAATGTATACATTAAGACAAAATATAAATTACCTGTGTCATCATAACATAAGATAATAAATATAAAGCACCATATTATAAAAAAATCGTGTGCAAGCATTGCGTGCCGCGCGATAGGAGATAGATGCAGACGACTTAAATAAGATCAATGGCGTAAGTAATATAAATAGAAGTCATTAGCACATATCCCTGGCCATTTCTGCGAAACTTTCCCCAGCTCATTCATCGTGAAATTATTTATAGATGGAAAGAACATAAATATTTATGTTTAGAGTCCGTGTATTTTTTTTTGTTTATCTACCTTGTATTTAGCGTTGTAAATAAATTATCTTTTAGTTAAAAGAATAGAAAGAAGCTATGGTATCCACACTTTGTTGTAACTATCAAATGCTGCATATAGCCGCAAAATCATAAGAGGATATTACAAAGTAATGTAAAAGTTAAGAATTGTAGTTTAGCACATTTCAATAAGTAATACTAACAAAAATGTCACAATGTTTCTCTACAGTATATTTCTGCCGCTTATTATGTATGTATGGTGTGAATGGAAATACAAAAATATTTTATTTTAAAAATATGTGATGTGGTTTGGTTTCTCAAACATTAATGGGATTCTGTAATATACATTTATATATTTGTTTAGAGGTAGTAGTATTATATATATTATATAGTATATTTGTAGGGAGTCAATAGGTTTTTAAAGGGTCGGCAATGCGCACGTGATGCCTCTGGTGTTGCAAGCGTCCATAGGCTACGATAGCCACGTACCATCAGGTGGGCCGTATGCTTTTTTTGCCACCATCGTAGTATAAAAAAAAAAATATATTTATCTCTTATATTCCATACAAATATCCGTGATCTCATTTTATTACAGTTTACAACAACTACACTACAGAGTTGTTACTACTACGTACGTTAGTAATATTAATTCAATTATTCTATAGTGCTTTTTTGTATATTATTAAAAATATTATACTATGCGCACGCTAACGAAGCCATATAATACGTACTCGATGACTTGACATAAAATCTAAATTCGTATAGCTAAGTTATACCCAATAAAACTTTTGTATAAGAAAGTTGAAAGTGCTTCCAAATGCGGTCTTATCCTGTAATATTTTTGTCGTGAACTAAAGCGAGTGAATATGGTTTCTTCCAAGCATGCACATTCTATATAAACTTTTTAACATCGTTAAAACTTTAACTTACGCGAACTGAAACGTTTGTTTTGCCAATCTACGAAGAACTAAGAACGAAAGGTCTTGGCAAAAGGATAACTGGAAAATTAATTATCATCATCGTAAGCCGAGGACGTCCAATGTCAATAGATGGATACATAAGCCTTGACAGATCTAAATACTTGGTCTCATATTTGCATCGATGTAAAGAAACAATCCCTGGTAGATTTTAAATTGTTAGTGAAACGCAGTTACGTCTGCAGTTTATGTATTATTCATGTCTACAATTGCTATCGAATAGATAGTTTGACGAAGATACATAGATACATAGAAATTACGACATTGTGATAGCGCCATCTACCCGATCCAATTGTGTTTTTAATCGTCTCGGTAACTTTTGAAACACACACATAAAATTTCAACCCAATCGGTCCATACGTTTAGAAATTTTCCCGTTTTCTCAAGTGAATAAAGTATTTTCACGCGGTATACAGTTCATCAGTGATAATGTCGGCCTGTAGTTAGGAGTATATTCATTACAAATAAACAATTTTTTCTTGTTTATAATATTAGTATAGATGTTGTGAATAAATGTTTGTAAATATCAAGAGAAAGTATTTGTAATTGTTTGTAACAGTTTCCTTTAGTCGAACGTCGAAAGTTCAGTCAAGCGTGGTTTTATTCTACTTACGACCAGCACTTTGTCATTTAATTTTTAACTAAATTATAATTGAAAGATCTTGATAATCTTATAACATTTACTGTTGGAGTTAACTATTCAAATCACAATAATTATTGAAATACGCCTCTTACAATCCTCAAACTGTAAATGTTTGTATAATAATGCTTACATGATAATACTATTGTACTTCTGCACGCGGAAAGATACCTAAAACTTCGGAAATTTCTACACCTTAAGTGCTAAAAATAAATTTGAATAATAGAAGAACCTGGTCGCAAACGGAGCCGAATGCTATTTCCGCAAGTCAACTGCGAGCGTCGACACTTCCGCGCCCCGCGTCTGTCTGCTGATGGACGCAAACACGGAGCGTGCTAAATGTATTTAATTACTTCACATATGCGACATAATAACTAATTTTAATTAATTGTCGTCAAATGATATATCCGTATAAGCCTAAAAAATATCGATAACCAATTCAGCGTTGCAGCAAAAACGAGCAAAGGCGTAGTTCGTCACTACTATTATCATAAAATCACTGATTTAGAATTTTGTGTCATTACTCATTAGACATAAACAATGCAATTTTTTATTCCCTCTTTAAATATTTCGTACACATTACATGATACTACATACAACACTTACTCACTTAATATAATTTACATAAAGTAAAATAAATGCGAAGTTCCAAGAAGTGCAGAATGAGGCTTTATTACCGCCGCGTCTGCTGCTACGTGATAAACTTCTTCACATCGCAACTTCTATAATTGCCGTGTAACTTAGCTGACTTGCACGTCGCCGTCGTAAGTTATATGATGCGTTCATAATATTGTAATATTTTTAAAGAAGTGATGATAATTGATAAGTGATGATTTAGTGACATAAGTACTTAAATAAGTATTCATTTATATTAATTTATAACATTATATATTATAGCCTAGTTGCTATTAGTTTAAGTCCACCATATTTATTGTAATTCATCAAATTTAGTTCGTGAATAAGTTTTATTCAAATGTTAGGTTTTTGAGTCTAATACCATATGATAATTAGAATATACCAGCGATAAAATATATACTGAAACAACATTTAGGTAATACTCATGAAATACCAATTTCAAAAGAAATTCTGAATACAGACAAAACCGCAGACTTTATGAAATATGTGGCATTATGAACATTTTCTACCGCGCTGGATGAAATTTTAAGAAGTTGATAGAATGTTCCTCTTAATAATAACGAAAGAAGTCACATTAATAAAATTATAAAAGTTTTTGACGCGAATAATAAATTGGATGGTGTAAATGTAATTTGTTACAATGACGACTAAGCCATTTGTTGGCTGGCTTATAACGGTAGATTCGTGATTTGACGTTAGTTTCTTTTTAAAAAACCGTCTCACCATTTGTAATAGTAAGGATGTCGGTAGTCAGACATTACTGCAGATAAATCAGATACAGGAGAGATGGACGTGACTGAAGATGATAATAATAACTTATTATTAAAATTAAAATTCAGCAGAGACACATTTTAGGTGGTGTAATTTTTTCCTTTTAAAAATTTTTGTGTTTGTATATCCTTTAATAGAAGCATTTTAGTAGGTCAAAATGTCAAGATTCCAACAGTACGTAATTATTCAATTATTTTTCAACTTAGCAACTTTGCACTAACCATTGCAGAGCGAGTATTATTAATTTTTTCAAGTACAAAATTACAAAATTTGCCTCTTGGAAAAGTATTTTCGTAGTTGTGGTGGTATTGTGTTAACTGTAGTGCAGGTATAGTTTCTAGTGATAGATATCACATAGTCAAATAGTCTATTTAAATAAAATACTTTCTTGATACGCTTGATTATATTATGGTAACAGTAATAATTATTAAATTCGAGCATTCTTGGTAGCTTGTTTATTAATTACTGTTGACTTACAATGTCACTTGATCGACTGAACTATTATGAACGATTCTTTGAACTGAATGATCAAAATTACGGAAAAAACGTAAAAAACTGCGTGGTAAAGAAAGAGTAACTACGAAAGGTTGCGAGTGTATTGAATGAATCGTGGACATGGTTCGCGGAGCGAGTTTAAGTCCTTTTCAAGATAGATTTGAGCACTGACTCGCTAGTGTTCAGATATTTTAAAGCAGTGTTCCCATTGCCACCTTCATTCTTAATTATTATTTCAGGTTGCGGTTGTAATAATTTATAGCATATCATGTGTACAAAATCTCATCTCAATCGGATAATAGGTAGAATTTTACTACAGATTTCCTTGACTACCTTCCGGCTCCAATGTTGATTCCTAGGTCCCTAGGTGTTATTTATTAGGCATAATATTTTTGTCCAAACAATGTAAACAAACCCAAACACGATGTGATTGAGATATTTCATTGCAGAGTTCCCATGGTCACCTTCCATTTCCTTGATCGGGTCGACGGTACCGGAATAATACATTGTCATCCAACTTACATAATATTTATCTCAATGGGATAATTGCAAGTGGATTAAATTCAGCTTTTAAGATTTGACCCAAACAGATATGGCAAGCTAAATAAGCTTTGTTCCTCTGGTCAATAAATAGGATAGCAATTGTTTTCGCCCACCCGTAATAAAGTGGCATATATTACGTTTGTACCCATACGAGGAAAATTGCTCCATATTTCGAATATCCATTGCGTTTAATTTTTGGTGTTATCATACCGTACATTCTCAATGTATGATGGGAATATTTGCGGAAATTATATGAGGGTATCACTAAAATGAATGCGGTAAATTATAAAGGGATTACATATGTTAAATCAGTATTTATATTTCGTAAAGTATACATTTGCTAGCTTCGAATGTATAGTGAAGTTAGTTGGATGCTACAAGGATGATCAGAGGTTCATTTATTTTTGATTGCGTAGGAGGAAAATCAGGTTATATATCATTAAAATCGTAAGAAAGTTAAAACTATACATTGAATATTTTTTAAAAGAATACTTGGGACGTGATTTACAATCGATATATCGAGGCCATAGTTTTTTAGAATTTTGGTCTGTTTGTCTGTAGGTATGTCCGGGCTAAACTCAAAAAGTACTACATAGATTTACTTCGATTTTTGCATGAAATATTCATGCCAAAATAACTAACAGGTCAGGTCAACATATAGGCTACGTATTATCTCGATATTTCCACGGCATCAAAACTTATGCGGGTGAAACCGCGGAGGGCAGCTAGTAGTTAATAAATAAATACACCGCATATTTATTTTTTTATTATTGAACATATTCCTCATAAATATGTCATGAGTCATGATGAGTCGTACAGACGGATTACTAATCCGATAATGTTTTATTTTTAACTAATGAGATACGGAACCCTTAGAAGATCTCGTGTAATTAATCGAGTGATGACGAGGACCACTGTGTGACTCACTTTCCTATGTCGCCTTTAACTTCAAATACTATCTTCAAAAAGTCTAAGCTCGAACACGTCCATGTCACACATACACAAAATATTTTCAAAAGAACTCGAACAATTTCATGAAACACAATGGCTATATTATGAAAGTTACTTAAGCTTATATTTTCGACTTCAAATATTATACAGAAATAAGTGGGATTGTAAGATAGAGTGACAAATTAAAGTTACGTTTGAAGGATTTACGTCTTCTTCACTTGAGGGACTCAAAAATTCACGGCTTTCCATACAAATAAAATAATATTACAATTTTCATTTTATATCCATATATGATACCATTATAAATATATATTCTGCAGCGTTACATGAATAGATTGTTCTTTTTCATATAGTACTTATTTATTCCTTTTATGTATTTTATCATACGTAAATATTGTAAACACGTCATATCGTGCGCTTTAAGCCCCATTGAGAATAATATTTTTGTTATAATTTATTATTTATCCTTATCTGTAAAATTCGAATTCGTATCATACAGCTCAGAACTTCCATTTTTTATAGATTTAGCCGCCAACCCCACCTAGCTCGGTTAAGACAGACAAATTAATAGTAAAAAGTAGTAAATGACAAATTGATAAATGTCATGTCATACTTATTTACATTTGGAATGAAGATTCTTCAGGGAGTGTAGAGCAGCACTAAGAGAGGATTTTTGAAAATTCTACCCAAGAAGTGAAAAATTTTAATAAGAAAGTTTTGTGGCGTTGGAGTTACAGACTTGAAAATTTGGATATTAACTATAAATTAATGCATTACTGTGTCATTTTTTTCTGAAAATTAGCCTTCAACCCTTTCAAAAGGGGGTAAAAGGTTATATGGGTCTTAATACAATTTACCGACAGAAATCTAAAAATTTGTAAACAAAAATTTAAATTTTAAATTAACAATATTTTTTTAGGATTTATTCGAATGTACCTTCCAACCCTTGAAAATGTGGGATGAAAATTTATATTGGACTATGGGTACCTCCAAAACCACTGGTCTGACTGGAATGTGGTTTTCAATGATAAGTTTTGATTTGATTGATGCAAGTTCTTAGATAGGTGTTACGGTAACAACTCACCAGGGGGCGCAGCAGTAAATATTTGTTATCACTTATCTTCAGATTTTGATGCGGTTTTCTGTGATCAATTTCGATTTGATTGGTGCATGTTATGAGATACAATATGTTACGGTAACAACTCGCCAGGGGGCGCTGCAGTGAAAATTTGTTACCATTTATCTCCCGAGTTTGATGCGGTTTTCAGTGATGAGTTTTAATTTAATTGGTACATGTTCTTAGATAGATGTTACGGTAGCAACTCACCGGGGGGCGATGCAGTAAATATTTGTTACAATAATTTATCTCCAAAACCATGATTGGATGAGATATACCTACAATAAAAAAACGTACTAGAAGATTAAAATCTTTTGGTATGTTTAATTATTGTATATATTTTTTTAATATATTTTATTATTTTTTTTATCAAGGGTTTTTTGTATTATATCCTTCAATTTCACCAGGATCCCGTTATCAGATCCGTACCGGACAATCGGCAACATCTCCATAGCATCATACATTAAAAAAAACATCTCAAAAAATTGAGAACCTCCTCCATTTTAGAAACCCGAAATCCACGCAGGCGAAGATGCGGGCGAAAGCTTGTATAATACATATGACTGACCAAAATTTTCCTAGAAATACTTATTATACAATATACACGTCTTTATATGAGCATCTATGACTAGGCGGAATTCGAACCTGCAAACGTTGGCATAACGCGTATTTTGCTTTTGATCATTACGTTTCTCAATTTTTAACAAGCCACGACAAATTTAAAAGCAAACTCTTTTCTTTTAAACTGGTACCGTCACCCCTCGCTGATTGCTCAATAGAAGGTGACAAACATGAACAAACCGCACATCACATTCTATAGGAGTGTATAGTCTTTGGCAAGCTGAGAGAAATGTAATGCTTAATAACATTCGTAGTGTTACTGGTGTAGTTTATTATAGCGACCTCGTGGTCAAATTAAGGAACTTTCCTGCATTCAAACAATTTTGTCATAAACATTATTAGCGAAAATAAATATAACTCAATAATAATACCCCTGATAACAACAAAGTATCCATATTAATTAATTTATTTATATTTTCGTGGTGCATAGTAGCCGGGCTTCACCTGGCTGCTCTCTCTACTTCTTGACTTATTTAAGTCATTGCAATCTTGTACTGTCTCCCGCTTAGATTAGGGAGGGAAATTTGAATTACTTCCTACTCCTCCTACTTTCTTCTGATTAAATTCGTTGCGGGTCCCAAGACAGATTTAGTTTTTCCCTCGGGCTCCCTGCGATCATATCAAAGGGTCAAGTGTGGTTGCCGCTCTCAAACCTTGCTACACAGGATTAGCAGCGGTGGGAACGAGTGGTGGGCCAAAGCCCTATAAAGAATATAACGCGTATTTTACCGTTACCAACTAAGACAAGTCGGTCGGTACACGATTCTAGCAAAATTGTTTATCTTCTTACAGATGAGCGGGTTTCAATGTGTGCGTGTACACCGGCCGCCACCCTGTGTCCGCACAGCACACTTGGACATAATCCTAATAAACTCAATACAATACAATACAATAATATACAATAAATCGGCTGCCGCGTCATCTCGGGATGCCGTCTAGTTATTCGCGCGCATTCATACTTACTTTATTATAAGTTACCACTACATTGTTATTTTTTTATAGTATAAGAGAGAAAACAAGCAGTCGGTGTCAATTTCATTACTACTAACACCTATAGACAACCGCACAACACATTATTACCACTCCCATTTCCATGAACCGTTCTTCCTCCTGCCCCAATGGGCCACCGCCTACTTACACATCGCTCTCGAGACGCGATAGCACTGTTGTCACATTACGACGCTTTTGTGTGAGCGAGAAGTACAGCGTTGCAATACATATAAGAAAAAAAAAACAAATAAACAAGAGGACCTGTACTCCTGATTTTTGGAAACTTAACTGCAGTAGGTACATCCAAAAAAAGTATACTTATCAAAACCAAACAAAAAAAAATATCAACCCTAGGCGTCAAGGCAAGAGTAGGTATTTATGATGCCGATTGGGCTTAGAGGGCTTAGATAGAATCAAAATTCATCATAATATTCTTCAGTGAGCAGAAATGGTCTTTGACCGAGCTCCAGAGGTCCAAACTCAAGATTTGTCAGAGGGCAATGGTCGTAGTATCCTCGGCGTCAAACGCGTCGACCGAGTGCCGAATACGACACTACGATCAACGATCCACATCGCTAACGTCGGCAACAAGACCGCCCGGCTGAAGTGGGAGTGGGCTGGTCATGTGTCGAGGATGAACGCCGAGAAGTGGGCCCATTTAATATATCAGTAGGCCCCGGACGGAGCGAGACGTCGAGGACGGCCGAGAAAACATTGAGGGGACGACCTCAATGCCTTCGACAAAAGCTGGTGGCAGAAGACAAAAGACCGGGATGGTTGGCAAAGTTAAGGGGAGGCTTTTGCCCAGCAGTAGGACAACACAGGTTAAATTAAAAAAAATCTTCATTGCTACTTAAATCACCATTTCTGGTCATTCCTTACTCATCCTATCTGATCAACAAGTTTCAGTTGATATTATAAGTATTTACTATACAACAATCAAATCACACAAAAATGCTTATATGCTTTTAAGTATTTATTTGATACTTTTTAGTTTGTTTGTTAGTACTGGCAGTTTCAGTTTCAGCGACTGATTGCTAGTTCGGTCTGGGCAAAGTTTAATTGCGATCTAGATTACGAACTAGATAGTTTGCACTATTTCAAATTGACAAACCGGCCATTTTAAAATAAAATGTTATTGCCGACTTTTGATTTATCTCTAATTCAACATTGCCATCATTGGTCTATTTGTATATCTACACGAGATAGCAGTTTTTATAAACGTCTGTAGCTTTCTCCTTTTAATTCTGAAAATCGATACCCCATTTCGCAGAAAAGAATTGATAGCTTTTCTAGTCTTAATAGCCAATTTCAATATAATTTGATTTGTGAGTCCGGATGTCACATAGGGAAGACGTAGTGAAAGTGAGGAATGTATTTGCATCAAGCTATGGGCATGCTTAGAACGTCCGTAGATTTATATTATATTTGCCCAATCAATTCAATAAAGTGAGTGTCATCTCCAGCGCTGACGTGGTAGGAGACGCTGAATACGCACAAGTAGTTGGTGGCGGTCATCATCTCGCCAACAGCAGGGTTTTCAAAAGTAAAAGTGAAGTGATGGAAACAAGGAGCAAGAGATAAGTCGACTTGGCGTTCATTGAAGAAGGCCTATGTAGTAAGTAGACTGATAAATACTTATAATAATAGTTTATTTGCCCATGCATTACATACATTCTAAACTTGCTACCTAGAAATGCTACAAAGTATAATACAAAGATATAATTTATACTAATTATTCCATCTAATTATTATTAGTAAGTTAATTATTATCAGATACATTTTTTAAATATTCTTTTAAAGTAATTTATTTTTGTATTAATATTATGTGAAAATTATGCAAACAGGATTTAAATATTAACATACAATCTAGAAATATCTTTTTTTTTTCTAATACTTAACTTAAACTTACATAAACAACAATTCTGCGAGTGCTGAGAGCAAGTGATCAAGGTAGTTTTTGTCGTGACACAAATTTATTTTATTAAGTTAAAGAACATGTATAAAAACGTCTTTCACAACTCACTAATAAGTTTAGCGTTTGACAAATAGAGACTTAAAAAAATAATTTCACTATGCGTTATTGCAAATGAAAATAAAAATACCGTTTTATTCAATTAAATGAAGCTTCATAAATAAAATTCATCCGACCCCGCATTGTTTCGGGGCTTTTAAAATTATTCCATAAAATAATATGGAAAACGACAGAGAAGAGAATTTTATTTGTATAATTTTTATATATTGATAAAAATTATACAAATAAAATTCTCTTCTCTGTCGTATTCCATATTATTTTATTGAATAATTAATATTCTATATTGAGTAGAATTGTTTACCTGCAATGCATTTTTTACGTTGCGGAATTCATTCAATCTGTACAAAGTTGGGAAAATCTGGGAGTCACCAGAGAGATGGAAGATAGAACTATCTTCCATCTCTCTGGTGACTGGTGGATAGAGATCTGGTGGATAGATAGAACTATCTATCCATTGAACCCCAGCAGGGTTCTTTCACGTCAGCTAGTGGAAGAACCACGTGATGGCATACAACCAACAAGTATCGACTACTTTTAGCGTTGGCTTAATAATATCATAGATGAAATTTATTATTTTAAATTTTGCGTTGCATCAGATTTATTTTTATTGCATCAGATGAAAACTTGTATACATGTCACACAGTGCCTGTTGATGAACTCTGTGAATATAATAGAAAAGGTCGCATGGTAGAGACGAGTGAGGCAGTCACGTAGTTCGTTAAAGGAGCCTCTAACACGGTCCGTTTGGCAAAAGGTATTCAGGTACGAAAGGGATAGTTTATAAATGAATACGTATGTCGGTGTTAGTTTTCAGACACTATGGAACTCGGTTTATAGGTAATTAAACAGTTCGTTAGTTCTTGCCCTGATGAACCTGGTAATCAATTTACAACTGTTTGTATATATGTAAAGCCATTCAAGCCACAATGATCTTAAACAGTATATAATTAAAATAAAATACAACTAACTTATGGTATCGCAAGAAATTTGTAGTGATCAAGTAACGTTATAAATTTCGATGCAACTTAGTAGATAAATTAATAGCCTTTTTTAGTCCAAAGCACACAGAAACATCCGCACAGTCAGAGATAATACATAAAGGTTTAGTCCTTTTCTTTATTCCTCCAATGAGTCATCAGACTGTTGCACAGGAACTGCCAGCATTGCTTGGCTGTCATTTTACACCCATGTTTACATAAAGCAAGAATTATATCGTCTCGGTCGTGGTTACGGGTTGATAATGTTATTAAAAAATCTTACATTAAAAAACAACTATACCGACCCGTACTACTACCCTGATGCGACCGTATACGCTTTATTGTCGGGAACATCTTATATCTTAAAAATTTACAATATACGCACAGTCAACAAGTCAAGTTATTTCATTAAAATCACCAAACATAATTTGGTCCTTCGAGCCGGATTACAAGTGATTTCGTCGTGAACTGCATGAATCGCACGAACGAGACACGTGCTGCACCAGCCACTATCAGCGCCAGCAGAGCAGTCAGCAGTCAGCAGTCAGCAGTCAGGCCAGTCAATCCTTTCATTTCATACTTTCCTTCCATTATTCATCAATTTGTGCAAAGTGTGTAGACGAATCGTAGGACTAGTTGCATAGGCCCATCGCGTGTTTGACATTGAGACGCGTCAAGGGCATTAGGACACGCGTTATCATTATTCTATCATTATCCTTTATAATTATCATTATCATTAGCATCCCTCTAAGGCCTAAGCCTTTCACGATCGTAGAAATGGGCAAAGACGGTGAGGAAGATATTTATAAAGATTTAGTCAAAAAACGAGGTGTAGTTAAAAGTAGGCTTACATTGTTTGCCAAATATGTGGACTCGGTTGAGAAAGCACAATCAACCGAAATTAGTATTGCTACCGAATTGCAGATGCGCCTGCAAAAGGCCGAATGTTTGTTACAATCTTTTACTGATATTCAGGATGAAATTGATATTAATGTTCCTGATTTATATTTGGAAAAGGAACAACTCGAGAGGGAAGCCTTCGAGAACCAATATTATGCCTACGTAACCAAATCAAAATGTTTCTTAAAGGGAATTAAATCGGAACCACTTAATACTTCTAGCTGTAAGGTTAAATTGCCAACCATTTCATTGCCTTCGTTTGACGGCGAGTACAGTCAATGGCTAGAATTTCGGGATACTTATGTGTCGCTAATACATAATTCTGGTGATCTCGATAATGTGGAAAAATTCCATTATTTACGTGCCGCGCTCACGGGCAATGCCTTAAATGTTATAAAGTCGTTAGAATTTTCATCTCAAAATTATACTATAGCATGGGATCTTATAGAAAATCGCTTTAATAATAGTAGGTTATTAATTCAAAACCATGTCAAGTCTTTGTTCTCAATTACGCCGTTGAACAAAGAATCGCCAGTTCTAATACGAAAATTAATTGATAACATTTTGAAAAATATACGTGCTCTTAATACTTTAGGCGAACCGACCGATTCTTGGGATACTTTAATAATTTATTTAATTACAAACAAACTCGATCCCACTACGGAACGGGAATGGGAAGTCTTTAAAAGCACAATTATTAACAATAGTGCTATTACGCTCGATAATTTAATTACCTTTCTAAAAAATAGGGCAGATGTTTTGGAAACCATTAATTTATCGCAAAATAAATGTTCACACGATAACTCTAAAATAACTTCCAAGTCAAATAAAATAAATAAATCAAATTCGTTTATAACTTTAAAAAAGCCGTCTAACACAAAGCGCACCTGTAGCATGTGTAACGAAAACCATCCGATATATACGTGCAATTCCTTTTTAAATTTATCACTTCCAGATAAAATAAAGTTTTTAAACGAGAAAGGACTTTGTCATAATTGCCTACGCGCCGGGCATTCGGCTAATGAATGTTGGTTCGGTTGTTGTAAGTTGTGTAGTCAGAAACACAACAGCTTACTACACGGTGAGCACAGTGACCACACCGGCGCATCCACATCATCAGCTGCCACTCGCAGCACCGGCAAGTCGAGACGCCCCGGCGTCGCTAGCGGTAGTAGCGGTGGTAGTTCGTGCAATATCGCTTCAATGCACGCCACGTCAAAAACTAGTCATTTAATCGACGGTGGTACTTCCCATTCATTAATAGAGACAGTACTATTATCTACAGCTTTATTAGAAATAGCCGATGATCAAAAAAATTATCATACCGTTCGCGCTTTATTGGATAACGGTAGTCAGCATTGCTTTATCGCTGAATCATTATGTAAAGAATTAAATTTACCAATGTTACAGTCCACTGTCGAAGTCACGGGAGTAGGTAACTCGGTGACCCACTCAAATCTAGCATGTCACATAAATGTAAAATCAAAGACAGAGACCTACAATACAAGTTTATATTGCTTAGTTTTGCCTCAAATAGTGTCAAAATTACCTTCATTTAATCTAAGGTCACGTATTAATATTCCTGACAATATACAGTTAGCGGATCCCACATTCTATTTATCATCAAAAATAGAAATATTAATCGGAGCTGATAAGTTTTGGAGCCTGTTAAATGACGGTTTAATTCGTTTAAGTTGTGGCCCTTACTTACAAAATACAAAATTAGGTTGGTTGATATCCGGTTCCTTAACAACTAACAATAGCTCGCACATTCATCGAGTGCAGTGTAATTACTCACAATCGTTAGATTTACAACTTAGAAAATTCTGGGAATTAGAAGAAATTCAGTCTCAAGTTATATTGTCTAAAGATGATAACACATGCGAGTCGGTGTACCAAGAGACAACATATCGTGACGACTCAGGCCGCTTTCATGTGCGTATGCCTTTATCAGAGCCGAGTGACACACTAGGTGACTCGTATGCGCTCGCGCTGAACCGGTTCTTATCGTTAGAACGTAAACTCGACAGATGTACCCCTGAATATAACAATATGCATTGCGATTTCATGAAAGAGTATTTAAGCTTGGGACACATGAGTCGTGTTTACGAATATTCTTCGCCTTGTTACTTTTTACCTCATCATGGTGTTTTAAGAGAGCACAGCACCACAACAAAACTTAGAGTTGTTTTTGATGCAAGTGCTAAAACAACTTCAGGTAAGTCGCTTAACGACATACAACTAACGGGGCCTAGTTTACAAAACGATATATTTTCTATATTATTACGTTTCAGACAGTTTAAATACATTTCGTGCGCCGATATCGAAAAGATGTATCGTCAAATTAATATACATCCCGATCAAAGGAATTTATTATTAATTCTATGGCGTGAAAATAAATTAGATGAGCTCGGTGTGTACCAGCTTCATACGGTGACGTATGGTACTGCGTCTGCGCCGTTTCTAAGCATGCGGTGCGTTAAACAACTCGCTGCGGAGTGTACTGACACCGCCGTGAAGCGCGCCATCGACGAGGATATATTCGTAGACGATTTAATTCATGGGAACGATTGTAAAATTTCTTTACTAGAAACTTGTAATAAAATTTCGAACGTTTTGAAATCAGGGTGTTTTAATTTAAGAAAATGGATTTTTAATTTAGACTCTTCGGAATCAGAATTTGATCAATCGAAAGAATTATCATTAGGAGATAATTGTCTAACAAAAACACTCGGTTTAGGGTGAATTTATTCTTCTGACCTATTGCACTTTACAACAAAATTCAATCATGATCAGCCAAATGTAACTAAACGCGTAATTTTATCGAACGTTGCACAAATTTACGATCCACTAGGTTTGTTGTCACCGTCAATCATGATCGCAAAAATATTATTACAAAAATTGTGGTTGTGCAAGTTAGGTTGGGATGATCAAGTGCCTGAACACATTTTGGTGCAATGGAACAATTTTGTTGATACGCTTGATTATATACAAAACATACGCATACCTCGACATGTCAGAGTATGTACAAAATATACAGATTTACACATATTTACCGATGCTTCACAGGACGCATACGGTGCCTGCGCGTACGTCAGTACGTACGACGAGGGCTCACCTATCACAGTTCGATTACTGTGTGCCAAGGGCAAGGTAGCTCCAACCAAACCAGTAACGATACCGCGTCTTGAACTGTGCGGGGCTTTGGTTGGCGCTAAGTTATACGATAAAATTAAACGTTCGTGGAGCACAACCCGGCAGATCTGCTGTCCCGGGGACTCGCGCTCGATGCGCTGCACCGCTCGGATCTGTGGTGGCACGGACCGACATTCATTCGCGATAATAAAGTAAACGAGCTTACTAATTCTAAAACACATAATGATCAACACGTTAACATTGCGGATTTGCCTGAAATTAGGTCAAACGTTACTTCATTGGTCTCGCACACCAATGATAATTTTAATTTTGAACGTTTTTCAAATTTTAATCGATTGATCCGTGCGTTTGCCTATGTGTTACGTTTTGTACATAACACGCGTAATTTAAAGGAGGAACGTAACACTGATGCGCTCACTGTCGACGAACTCGCTAAGTCGGTATCACTCTTAGCTA
>LUGF01052370.1:45375-57450 GCA_001625245.1 Calycopis cecrops | reverse complement strand
TTTTAATCGCATAATTGGGTTTGGTATCGATCCAGTAACACCCCCTGCTATTTATTTTTTCAATATTTTCAATGTACAGAATTGACCCTTCTACAGATTTATTATATGTATAGATTTGAAAGCGCTAAAATTAAACTCTTTTAACTAAGTTAAGATATTAAAATCTAAATCGAAAAGAAATAAATTATGAATGATGGGCCACCTATATTTACATGTGTACTGAAACACAAAGCCCTTTATGTGATCCTGATGTTTATGGAGATGCGAATATAAGAGACGTAAAGCCTACATTAAAACCTAATTGCGTGAAATTTTATGTTTATTTTGAACATATTAATTTTTTATATTTCAAAATTTTATACGCTTTGTTAGTGGCTTTTAATTCCAATCATACATTTTGGAATTTTTAAACCATAGTATTTATTATTGCTTATTACAACAATTGAAATTGAGAAATCAAGGTGACTAGACTAAAATTAGGAAACAACTCAACCACTCAAGGTAATGTGAACCGCCATCAAAGTGCTTAAGATAGGAAGGACCTCTTTGAGATTTATACTATGAAATTGAGAAAATTCTAACTCCCAATTTTTATTTTAGACTAGCTGTAGCCTGAGCGCATTGCTACACAACTAACATGTAAATCAGCATGAACTAGGCATCACAGCAATATAATAAATTCATTGGAATGACAGTGACTCCATCTGTCGAAAATTGGTCTAACCAACTTAGAAACACGAAGGTTTGCACAAGGGCGCATGCATAATAACTAGACTAAAGATCATCACGTTCTCAACACAGACAATATATAGATAATACATTAGTGTCTATGTAACAATGGAAATACACATACAAAATTTCAATCCAATCAGTCCAGCCGTTTAGTCCAGTAGTTAATATACCAACTGCAGCGCCACCTACCGGATTCAATTGTATTTTCAAGCAGCCAGGAAACCATCGAAATACCATATAAAATTAACACTCGAATACATCCACATCGACCTGATTTTCCTCATAATCTTGGCGTTCACTAATAAACTTCAGTTTATACTATAGTATATAATGGTACTATGTAATAATATAGTAGGTATGCGTAGCCTATAACACAGTACAAATCATTTTGTGGTCACGGACCATATCTACTCGTTCAATAGATTCCTCGCTTATATCAGATAGAAATAACTTTTATTTGAAGAATAGCAAAAGTAAACATTGAATATAAGCTACAATTTCGAAGAGAATCTACGACTACTGGCTGCATCGGTACCACAGTATTTGTTACTTAAATATAAAATCTTTTAAGACTCCACATCGTTTCGGTATCAAATATCTTATGATTGGATGCTCGGATAATTCTTCAGCGTACGGGCTCCAAAATGATATTTCTTTCACTACTTTAGTATTGATATATAATTTATTTTTAGAAAGTTCCAATATTTCAAGTGGAATTATATGAAATAAAATAGGTTTAGTTCAATTTAAGATAAGTCGATTGATGACAGTGTAGCTTACTAGTAAAAATATAATGATTACGACTGACTCTATTATAGTCGGACTTAAAAAAGAATTCACTCAAGTACTTCACCAATTCTTGACCTTATCCGAGTGAGTTGTGAGTCAACAATATTTTTTTTATAAATAATAAAATATATTTAAACATAAATAAATAAACGTGAATCTTGTAAATATAAATAAAATTCCCTTCCTGCTTAAATTTGAAACCTAGAACATGACCCGGAGACTCAATAGCGATGGAAAGAAGCCACTCGAAGCATGTGCTCTGTTTTGTTTCCCTCGTCATCCTCTTAGCGTTACATGTTACATCACACCTTTTACATTAACCAGTCAAACTTATGGAAATCTCTACATAGTATAAAACAAAGTCGCTTTCATCTATGTAGAAATCAGCTATTTAGTAGTTGGTTTCAGACCAGGGTTTGCTGTACGAATTTCTTTATTACAGTAAGGTATTATATCTTAGTTATTTATTATCGTTTTAAATGACATGAGTCACGCGCTATCACCACAAAAATAAAAGGCTTACTAAAAAAGATTTACTTTTATCACTCCAAGCAAAACTAATCTAGTTGAACGACTCAATTTGGCAGAAAGGTTTCAAATCCCATCGAAACCATAAGCTTGAAGTGAATTTTCATAGCAGCCGGTAGTCACAAAAGCCAGATTATTCGCATAAAAGATCAAAATAATGAATATTAAAGACATGAGCTCTAAAGCCACTTGAAGACACAGGGGGTTTCTCGTGGCAGATAAATGGGGTAGAGGTTTTGAGGAATAAATTACTAGTACCGGATATAATAATTCTTATACCAAAACTAGTCTAATTGCCAGTAATTGCCAGTAAAGTAAAGGCAGTCATAAAAGCCACATTGTACTCATAAAAGCTTAAAATAATGAATTTCTAAGACGTGCGCCCTTAAACCATTTGAGCCATTGTCAAATAAAACTATATAATAGTAATATAATTTTAGAAGCCCAGCACTTTATCGTCGTTCTTTCACAGATAATTGCGATAGAGATTTGACGGAATAGGTATATAACTAGTACAGGATATAACAATGCTTATATAAAAACCAATATAATCGTCAGGCACAACACTTTACCCCACAAAATCATCATGATCGTGATTAGATCACACCAGAAACATTTACAAGAAGCACGTCATTACCTCGTCAATATTAATTAATTTCATCATCTTATCAAAACAATTTATTTGAAATATAAATAGTAATAGTAACCATAGTGTTTCAAAGTTTATAATCGTATATTTAATGTACTAATCTCGTATTACGATGGTGTTATAGAACAATGAAACTGTCAAAGTCTGAACTTTCACCCAATACATGTTAAATGGCAACACAAACACATGGCAAATGTAATATTAGAATAAAAAGTGGAAAAATGTAGCATTAAAAGTATATTATTTAATACAATTGTAATATAATTTCAATCAAGAAGTTATAAAACTTTCCATCAACTATAAATGTATATAAGTAAAAGACTTTGGAAAACATAGGTACCTAATTCGTTTTTTTTATTTATTTTTTTTAACTTTAAACATATTTGATAATATTATCAACTAATACAATGTTTGGGAAGACAAATAATTTCGTAAATAAATCTAGTAACAAATTATCGTAATCAATAGCTTTATACCTTTCTAGTAAATGAAAACTTTGCAACAAAAGCAATAGGCACTCGAGACGATTTCAGTTCCAGTCCAATGTCAATTAATGTAAAGACATTAGACAATTTCCATTTTGAAACTTAATTAAAAAGTTAACGCAGAGCAAACTGGAAAACTTCTTTCTCTACAAATATAAATGTATTTCAATAAGAGTAGAATTGTTTTCAATGAGTGCATTTCACGATGCATGAAATATAGAAACTAATATGGGAGTTGGGACTAATTGTCATAACATTTTTTTAAGAATTCGCTTACCTCAGAATTTATAATAAGTGTGGTAAAGTTTTATTAACTTTTTTCCTAGGGGGGAAAACAAGCAGTCGGAGCCATCTTCAACATCTGCATAGAGGATATACAGACGCGCTGCCCTCCTTTCTCCTCCATCCTCCATGAGCCACCGGATACTAACACACCGCACGAATCGCGACAGCACAGCTGTCACTTTACGTCTGGTGCATGCATGCCGAATTCTCATTCGAAATGTTAAGCAATTGAGGTTCATAAACAGTTTTATACTTATCGTGTTTCTGACCAAGCTACAAGTTAGCAATTACAATTTAACTTGTGTTACCGAATACAGTTTCTCACAACTATCGGATTAGAAGTTCATGCGGTAAATAATGTGTGTACTTGCACATGAGTAATGACGTCAGATGGAATAGTCTTCTTGTCTTATGCGGTTGTGTAATGATTCTTAACTTCTTGAATTATTATTAATAATCATCAACATTATTGTTGTACGTAAAATAAGTAAATATAAATAATGTGATAATCCGTTAAGATCTATACAGCATAAGCACAATATAAATGATTGTCCTCCCGAAACGCTTAACTTGTCCTGGTAGTGAGTAGAGACGCAAAACAATAGGGAATATGCATGTATTTTTTTTATATTTTTAAATGATAATTTACATAATTACATTAATGTAAAAAAAATATCAGCGCTGAAAAAACAATATTAAGTTCAAAAAAAATGTTTCAAATTAGTAGGCCGATAACAGCTTTTTAAACGATCGCCATTTTGCTGCGCTGACATGACGTCACGCATCATAACAACCACCAATGGCAATGAACAATGATGTTATTTACGAACTTTGACGTCACAATTCGTTCCGACCAATGGCGTGCGTTTCACCTAATTCAATCTTCCCGCATAATTTTTGCACTTTTCAATAATTATTTTCTGATTGAAAACAAAATTATACAAAAAAATATTAATACGTAACCACATCTACAGGAAAAGACTTTATATATAAAAAAAATTATCATTATTTGAATCATACGCATATTCCCTATTGTTTGCAGTGCTCGAAGCGCTCGGACTCCGGGACGGGCAGGGTTTGGCATGAAAATGACAGCTCTCAGATCTGACGCAGATATGTGTGGACAAGTTCTCATTTTCTGGCAAATTGCTCAGTGTACAATTATGCTCATCATACTCGTCGTTAACGATTTGTTTCAAGTTCCAACTTTCGTTTTATTGTGACATTTAGTGTGATTTGTGACAAAGTCCCCAAAGTCTGCAACGGCTCATTTGCTTCATTATAATTACTTACAAAAATAAGGTACGGTGATTAATTTCACTTTCTTCTCATCAACATCGATATAAATCTGAAACAAAAATAAATAATATATTACGTTTCTACAATGTATTTTTTTATCTATTTTATGACTTTTTATGATATTCGACAATACAATACAACTGGAGACACTAAACGAAACTATGTATACTATAAGTGCCTACTATTAATCCGAAGCTATTAACAAGTGAAAAATAAACAAATGAAAGTAAAACATGTTGACGTATACGAAAATTAAGTTAAATAGCGTTATAGCGTATTGAAGGAAATAGTGAGCGGCATCTTCGCACAAGGTGAATAAGCGGCTGGCCTTGCGATCAGCGATACAGTGTGTATGAAGAGAGAAAAAATTAAAAAAAAATCCTGTGGCTAAATTCCGATTGATCTGATTTTTGTTGTGAAGCCTTGAAATGATACACTAAATATGTAATTTTAAATATAAATTATCTTGTTTAACTACTTTTATGTTCAGAAAAATATAACATTGTTGTCTTAACTTTACACGAATATAACTCATCATAATAGACAAAGACGTTCAGTTAGTTATCGAATAAGCCTCACGTTTTAGATGCTTTACAGCTGCCATGGTCAATCTTTAAGCTAATTATGATCCTTCTGGTAATTTAAATAACTCTTGACATCATAATATTTGTAATCTCAATTCACATGGGCTTAAAGTAATTTTCCTGTACTAAAAACTCAGAAAGCATTTATAAATAACAATCGAAAACATACACATTAAATTTCACTTCAATGAAACTACGTCATTTCAGGTCAGATAGGGCATCAAATGTATGATATCCAGCCCATCGTTACGCTCGGTAACGTTTCCTGAAGACATGAAAAGATGTTAATAGCCTAGTTTAATGCCGCATTTTTCTTAAGAGTCTAAGACGCAGCCGCCGGGCACCGTGTGACCTGCCCGAGTTCCTAATGAGTACTCGCATGTACCTTTCAGCTTTACTCGTACAATTGTAAATAAACACTAAATAATGAGCGATATGTCATCGATTTTTTTAATATTCATCAATATGATGGTTTCTTTTTAAAGGGTTCATGATTGTACTGAATATAACATAGTAAAATAAACCTTATTTGCTTGCCCAAGTATATGTATTTTTCAATATATTGGAGAGGCACACTATCATTATAATTTATATTTCTATCTTGATGCTGTTGGCCTCGTTTTAGTGAGATACATTTCTAGGCTGGCGAGTTAGTTTTGTATAAAGACTTCTACCCTGTGCTGTAGTTCTTTTCCTTTATCTAATATCACCACCAAGTCGTCGGCGTTGTTTCTTACTTTTATACCGTATTCTTTCCAGCCGATCTTGTCTATTATTGACTATAATGTGGCTAAAAAAAAGTAAAGGTCACAGTCGGAGTGTAGACAGGTTTCAGACAGGGAGTCTGTCTTCCCCCTCGATGGATCTCCACCTTGTCATGGTGAGGAGGCTTAGTAACCTTGGCAATGCGCTACCACGGTGAAGTCAGGAGGGATATCAGAAGAGGACGCTCCAAGCGGACTTACCTAGGGCCTGCTCTGGATGCGTCCGTGGAGGAGGGGTATCGAGAGGAGAGGTGTCTCGGTATGTCATTGCCGTTCACCCTGTCTCCCGCGACCGAACGGGAGCGCAACGTCAGATGCGAAGAGAAGAGAGGACCACCGACATGGCGTGCTCCGTGAAGGATTGGAAACAGAGTTCAGGATGGGAATCAGACCCTCTTGCACCGTTCCAACGCTGGAGTTGGGACTGTTCAAAGGCAGCCGGACAGTCCCCAAAGAGGAGAGAAGTCTGGCCTTTAACCAAGGCCAGCCTTCGCTGGAGGGGTCCTGTTGCTTGTAGATCCGGGGCTCTCCAGTTATAGTGGATCAAGAGTGCCTTGATCGGCTTCCGATCGCGCGATCCGCGCAGGGGTTTAGTGGGTAGAGGCAGCCCAGTTGCCGAGCCCGACACTGTACCCGGTTGAGCCCGGGTTCCTGGGTAGCGTACGTAAAGGTATGCACCTACGTTACCAAAAAAAGAGAGTCTGTCTGACCCTGTCTTACACCTCTCTACAGGGAATCAAGAACCGAATGTTTTCATTTTAACTCTACTTTAAAACCTTAACCTGCGCAATCTGCTCAGGTTAACCTGCCCAAAACCATGACAATTTCTGTTGGGATAGTTATAAAATAGTACATAATAAATTCTGAAGTAAAGATATAATGCGGGTGAAAAATCGGGCACAGCTAGTCAAAAAATAAAAGCAATAAACATTGAAGTTGAAAGTAAATATCTGTATTCAACCAAATCATTTAGCTCTTTCGCTGTAGGTGTTTATTCGACGACTAATGGATATGGGTTAATAATGGACCTCAATACTTCCAATAAATATTCATTAGAAGACGGTATTTATTTATTGACTCCCAATGATCCCTCAATTAATAGCCGAGTGAGAGAAATTAGTGTCAATTATCTTTATTCTGTTTATAGTGATGGTTTTTATTAAATTGGTGAAAAAGCAGTATTTCATACTAATAATATTGTATCAATTACTTCTAGTAAATTCTCATGTTGGTGTATATTTGGGAATTTGCGAAATTATATTTCTAGAGGAAAGGAGAACAAACGAGCAATTTGGTAAAAAGTGATGTCCATTAACATCCGTACATTTATAAATTATACAGATGCGGTGTACTTTACCTCATTCTCCCAACGGGCCACCCACTACGCACAAATAGAATAAAGTTAGGTAGCGTAGCCATTTCTTTTAATGTGTCGCCATGTGAATAAGAGGTATGTTCCAGTTCTCGCTTTTTATAAGCAATGCAACAATAGCATTACTTCTTACTGGCGGTACGTGAGTGTATAAGGATGTACTTAAGTGTGTATAATATAGTATCGTGTATCTCATATATATCATACACATATATATATAGTGCTTCCAATCAAATTAATTTAATATTGTTTTTATAACATTTTTTAATATTCTTTAATACAGCTAAAGATTCGTTGAATATTTTAAATTACATTAAAACGTATGAATAATTAATAGGACGACCTAGATCCTATTCATTTGTAAATAAAATATTTACTCATGGGAAATTTACGAGAATTACAATAACTTCCACATTAGTAGTTTCTTACTGTGGAAAATATTAAATAGCCCCCGCAGGCATAATTTTTATTGTCAATTACCGGCGTCTACGTAAACTGAATTGTTAGTCTCCCGACGGCCGTTGCCTTACATTTAAACCGTTGACACGTCTGCAACGTACGTTGCCAATACGCCTTTGACTTTAAAACTGAAAATTTATTTAATAATAGCGGTAACTAGGCATTGTTGTCGTTTATGATGGATATCACATTATGATAATGTAACTCAACCAAATCTTAAAACAATTGAAGCATCTCTGTGACGAAAATACTCTGAAAAAGGATTTGAAAAAGTCCAAATACATACATATTCTCCATTTTAGCTATGTAACAGCTTAAATGAGAACGGTTGTACCTAATGAAACACATGTTGTCTCATTTCACGGTTGTTACTTTCAGGTTGCCCATTGAATATGAGGGAAGGAGTATAACACGTATGTATAAGAATTATTCGGATTTTTATGGGTTTTAGAGCTGATTTTTCAATCCTCAGATAAAATATACCCTGGGAATAAACTATCTCTATTTCATTTTTTA
Organism: Calycopis cecrops; assembly: GCA_001625245.1. Taxonomy (NCBI): domain Eukaryota; kingdom Metazoa; phylum Arthropoda; class Insecta; order Lepidoptera; family Lycaenidae; genus Calycopis; species Calycopis cecrops. Next base: position 48,988 of record LUGF01052370.1, on the reverse strand, counting down.
TTTCGAGTTTAAGTGCGATGAGTAAAATTTATTCCTAGGGTTAATTTTTATTTGACGATTGAAAAACCGGCCCTTAGTCATAAAAGGTTTTAACAGCTTTGGATAATAACGGTATTAAACACTACTTGACTGTATAGTCATCACTTCATGCCCGCCTATCATCAGTAAAGTCCATATTTTTCCTAGTCCATGGGACATGCCAACCCGATGCAGCTGCAATAAGATAATAGGTTTATACAAAACAGCGATTAAAAATTATAATTTTATATTAAATTAGCTGCGCTCCGTGGTTTCACCCTTGTAAGTTTCGATCCCGTGATAATGTCGAAATGAAAAATAGACGATGGTCGATTCTCAGACCTATCCGATATGCACACAAAATTTCACTAGAATCGGCCTAGCCGTTTCGAAGGAGTATGGTAGCGTGACACGAGAATTTTATACATAATATTATCTATATAAATATGTTATTTTTTCGTATACAATCCCTTTGGAAAAAAATCTTTATACGGCACTTATACTACCTCATTTCTCATATATATTTGTATATGATTCTTTTAATTAAACCTGTAATAATTTTATGAATTAATGCACTACCTCATTCAACATAATACGTTACAAACGAAAAACTCTACTCACTCAGACTCGACCCAATTATCTTGGTGTCACTCAACCCTTTCGCAAAGACGATAAATTATATTAATACTTATTAAAACGCCATTATATATGAGACAAACTAGTCTTAGGAGCTATTATGGACACAGTTTGCTTTGTAATAATCTTTTATTAATCTAGTAAGAGGTAGTGGCACACTGCATGCTTGCATGTGGCTGAATTGGGCCGGCACGACCGGGGAGGTACCTCTCGACTACAGCTGTGCTGTCGCGTTTCGTACGGTGTGCAAGTAGCCGGTGGCCCATTGAGGTGGGAGGAGAAAGGAGGGCAGCATCTGTACAGCCTATATGCGAATGTCTATGGACGTTGGTAGTCATGACAATGGCTTCAACTTCTCGTTTGCCCCCCTATAACATAAAAAAATAGTTTTTAAAAATGTGCTGTAAAGTATAGATACCCGCATGAATATATACATTCCGTAAAATTTGCCATTTTTAACTCCCGCGTCTTTTAACGGTAGGTCATAACATTTAATATGTAGCGGTAATATTATGTTCAAAAACGATATTACGACAATAAAGAACGAAAAAGAAATAAGGGGTTTGGTTGTAATGAAATGTCTCCCCAAGTACATAAAAGTGTCAATTGTTTGAAAAATATGTCTGTTCCGTTCGCTTTTACAACATGAATTATTAACATATTCATAAAAGCATTTTTAAATTTAATATTTTCATTTCTTTATTGGAGAAAGAATTGCACTTAAATGTTCAAGTGAAAATCTGAAAATCGATATCCGACAATGAAATCCACCGATAAAAGTCGATAAAATATGTAGTAATCATATCTCATTACCTAATCGTACTTATTTAGAAAAGAGGGATCTAAATTTATTTACTCACTTCACTATAAGAGGTAGTAGTAAGAGGTAGTGCCACTCTGCATGCTTGCATGCAGCCGAATTGGGCCGGCACGACCGGGGAGGTACCTCTCGCTTACACGAGACCGGCGTGAAGTGACAGCTGTGCTGTCGCGTTTCGTGCGGTGTGTAAGTAGCCGGTGGTCTACGGAGGTGGGAGGAAAAAGGGGGGCAGCGCATCTGTAGTCTATGCAGATGTCTATGGGCGTGGGTAGTCATGAAAATGGCTACAACTGCTCGTTTGCCCTCCTATACCATAAAAAAAAAAAAAAAAAACTATAGTTTTCATTCCTCGCTTTATTTTCCCCATTTTTGTTGGGAGAGAAGCAAGACGTATGACTTGGATAACACAAAAACGCATAAGTCGTCAGGTATCAATATGACAAGTTGCATAAAAGTGGGAAATTAGTGAAATAAATACCCACATAAAGAAAAAAAAATTAAAAGTGTGATTAGGGCAGCATAATTTTGGAGGGGGAGAGTATAATACTTCTATACTATACTATTATTATTATATTATATTGTGTTTTTATATGGAATAAGGTCCACGTTTAATTATATTATAGCTCATTAAGGCAAGTTGAGCTATCATTTTTTCAAGTGGTCAATCTAACTCCCCCTCCCATACTGTCCTCACATTGCCCTGGTGGGCTTGCATACCACGATACTTCGTATAGATTTACGATTACGATTTACGATACGATGTGATCGTAAGGCTATGTGGGATAGTCGCAACCGTACAGGTCTGCGGTGAATGATCTTTCGAAGACTAACAAAACTCAGAAGTAATTTTGTAAACTTGCATCTTTGCGGTAGTAGGTACAATTTTTATTTTTCATTGCTAAAACCATAACGGAAATATTAAAATACGCAAGCATAATTTTCACATATATTGTTTGAATTAAAAAAATAATAAAACAGTTATTATGTATTTATAATAACCATTTACTCCTTTCTAATATTTTTATAGAGCTTTCCGATGCTCTTTGACACCGTAATTAAAAAGGAGCTAGTATCGCAAAGTATAAGCGAAATAAAACTCGATGCTTTCTCAAAGGGTTTCCTTTGACAGGACAGGACTTGAACTAAATGAGATTGTTAAGAGAACAAAGTATAGAAAATGTTTTAGAAAACTAAAGATAAACAGCATTATATGATAAATCATATTTAATAATAAAGAAGTGCTTATAGCTTCTTTAAAGATTAAGTGTACAAAATATAACGTGAAGTTCAATGATTAAAGTGCTTCGAAGACAGTTTTGTAGCCGAATCAGGTCAATTCATGAATTATTAACCAGTTTAATATAATTTGTAATAACTTGAACGCCTCAAATATTATTATCAATTAATACAAATATTATAAGAGAAATAGCTATCAGCTATTGCTACAGTTACAATAGGCCAATACAATGGCATTTCATGTTTTTTGAAGAAAGAAAACGATAATGGGATTACAGGTCACCTTGATCTAATTCGTCGGCGCTTTAGTACAACTACAAAATGACAACACATATACAAAACTTTGTAAAAAAACTGTTTTGTAATTCAAAGTACAGTGAATTCTTATCTATTGAATCAAGTCGTTTTAATTGATCGTTCATTTGAATTATATCATCAGAAAATATTGCGAGGTAAAAATTTCCACGTATGCACTATAACTTCACAGTTGTGTGCACTCCATAGTAAACGCCTTCACTAGTTGGTTTTGTCAAGATAAATGTTTGACTTGGCTCATGAAACTTGAACATGATAAGTTATGCTATTCTCTATATTAATGTCTGTTCGAGATTCAGAAACGTGACCACAATCTACACGTTACAATTTACACACATATAATTCGATACATGTCTTAGTCTAACTTGGTAATTGACAGCAATTGTGGTTGCGACATTTATAATAGTATATACTTTAGACATAATTGTCTTTTACTGACAAATCATGTTTAACAAATCGTTGATTTATTTATCACTTATATATAAAAAGACATACTGCAATATTTTGAGTACAACGGTACAGCTTATTCCAAATAGGAAAATCTGCCAGCTGACCTGTTACAGGAGAACTAGCAACTTATAAGGCAGT
>LUGF01052370.1:15791-33288 GCA_001625245.1 Calycopis cecrops | reverse complement strand
ATATAATATATATATATAATATATTTTTTCGGGATGAAACTATCCTATAGGTATGTTATTACATGTTCCCTTCTAACCATACGACTAATTTCATGAAAATCTGATAAGTAGTTGTAACGTGAGGGCGTAACAAATAAATTAAAGTCAACATCCCATAGCATCCCACAGGAACATTTTTTCGGGATAAAAATATCCCATATATTAATACAGGTTCTTTTCTAACCGTATGTCAAATTTTATGAACATCTGTTAAGTAGTTTGAGAGTGAAGGAGTAACAAATACATTAAAGTCATCATCTCATAGCATCCCACAGGAACATTTTTTCGGGATAAAAACTATCCTATGTGTTAATCCAAGTTATCCTCTATGTGTGTGCAAAATTTCATGAAAATCGGTTCAGCAGTTTTTACGTGAAGAAGTAACAAACAAACAAACAAACAAACAAACAAACAAACAAACAGACAAACTTTCACATTTATAATATTAATAATAAGGAAATATTATAATATAAAAGTTATTCATCTTCCAAATTATTATAACTTCTTCTTTTAAATCTGTATATTTATGTACTTTTTCGGTAATGGCTTTTTGTAAATTATGGGTATTTGGGATTTCTATACCAATCAAACATACATGTTTATTTAATGTATCTATTCATGTTATATCCGGTGGGTTGTAATGTATAGTTGTATCTGTTATAATTAAAATAAAACCTGTGCTCTTGGTTTTCGAGTACAGGTTGCGATACATATAGGTAATATGATTTTTTTTGAAGTTTTGAAAGCCATATTTTATGATGAAAAAAAATTGCCTTATACGTAGGTAGGAATTTTAGAGAGCATAAAGTTTCTTATAATATTTCAAATTCAGTCTGCTAGCAACACAAAACCACGTACGTGATTTTGTGTTTTGTCGACAAGTTACCCTGCGGGAATGACTGAGATATATTTACCCATTGGCGGGCCACAGAGCATTTACGTACATAATATTTAGTCAAGAGCTCCTTTGAGAAGGAACTAAAGCGTATTCAATGTTATTCGGGGTAAAACACGGTCATATAAAATATTGAGATATTTAAACCATAGTTTTATAATACCATCATTTTAGCTCATTTTGGCATATTCATTAAAATATTAATTATAAATAAAACATTTTTAAGTTAACATTATTCTTGATGCGAATATTTGCACAGCAAATTAACGGGCAATTAACGCTGAAATACCTCGCAAAGGAAAGTTGCAGATTTGCCTTTTAAATAGTTATGTAGAAGCATAGATCAATGTGTAAATTGGAGTATCATTTCATGAATGAATAAAATAAATGGACATCATTATTGCCTTTAAGAATTCTAAATTCTACACTGGCAGAAATAGTTCTTTGAAAGACGAAGTATGGATTCACCATCGGTCACAAAGGATGGTATATCCTTGTTATTTTATGCAGTAAGATGTCCTGGATGGTTGGAAAAAGTCATTAAAATTTGAAACATCCCAACACACTATTTGGTCCAACACGGGATTCGAAGGTCACGGGTTTGAATCCCGGTTCGAGCCAACTAACACTTTACGTCTGTGGTTTAACATGCCTAACACGAGACCACGAGGCAGTTACATGCATAACTATGTCAAACATGTGTTTTGTTGGTAACATGTTTTTATAAAATGCGTAGTAAGGATTTAATTAATTAATAAAATCTACTGATCTACCTACCAATTGGCCGAATTTATGCGATCCAGCTAATAGCAGATTCAGTAGGTCCGGTCACGTTTCAATTATGTTTATTTATAAAATATAATCAAATTACTCTTTACTGAGTGAAAAAAGGTATATAAAAATAACAACATAAATAAAACAGAAGCAAGAATTTCTCGTAAACTGATATTTGAAATTAGTATTTAGAAAGCTCGTTACGCAGTAATGTTTTTTTTAAATTAAATACAAGCATGAAGACTCCAGCACGCAGCTGGAGTCTTCATCTCAAACGATATTGGAAATTCCCGAGCTAAGTTTCTCTTCTGCGTTTCAATATATTAAACGTAGTAAGGTTGGCAAATACTTTCTTAACAATATATTCTAAATTAAAAAAAAAATAGTTTCTTGAATGCCCTGATCACTATATTACGGTTTATTACTATAGTATACGAAGGCAAACGAGCAGTTGGAGTTAAACATCTGCATAGGGATTACACAGTCTTAACCCTCCGATCGCTTTACCAGGATAACAGCACTGCCATGTAGCGTTGTGGTAATCTTGCTCTCATGATACTGCCTTAATAGTGATTCGAATAGACAGTACTTATAACATGATGATGAATTTGAAACTAATGATTTTGTGGGTTTTTTTGATAGTGTAGTTGAGACATAACAAATAGACTGGCTTAAAAGCTCATGTGATAAGGTCATCACTAGCTGATATAATATTGGCGATGACGTACGTTACACTGACTCGTTACGTGCCACTTGAATAAGCTCCTAAAGTTGGCTTATTATGATAATGATGATGATTATGATGATGCCAATCATGTGATTATATATCAATGAATAGCAAAACACCTGCACGTTCTCTTCTTTTTTAATATTTTGATTAGATGATAGGCCAGCTTATCTCACCAGCTACAATAAACATATTACTAGTAGCTAACCCCCTCGGTATTTCCGGACCGATACGACCTAGGGATATTCAAGAAAAGAGCTTATTCTTTCCTCAAAGGTCGGCAACGCTTCTGTTAGACCTCTGGTGTTACGGATGTCTGTGGGCGTTGGTGATCACTTTACATCAGGTGACCCAACTGCTCGTTTGCCTTCTATGCTATAAAAAAAAATTATTGATTTTTATCTGTAGTAAGCGTTACGAATATAATATTGTCTCGGTTTAAGCTATATTTTATATTGCACTCTTAATATCTTATAGGATGTAAAGCTGTACCGCAATTATTTGCTGAAAAGACGACGAGGGATCTCCTTGTGCAAACGTGCACGAGCTTCCATAATATAGTTTTGTTTGACAATGGCTCCAGTGGTATCAGGGCACACATCTTTAAAATTCATTCTCATGTGCTTTTATGAGTATAATCTGACTTTTATGACTTCCTTGTTCATCTGACTATGAAAAGTCACTTAGAGCGAGGTTTCCGTAAGTCAGCAATTCTGTCGCAACCCATTTCATTTGAGAATGTAATATATTGTTAAATCTATATGTTTAAAGAAATATTTATACGTAGTTACAAAATATCGTGTAAACTGAAATTAAATTAGATTTAATTAATAACATTTTAATATTTTTCTGGACACAAAAGCTTTTTATTTAATTATTTAAAGAATATTTTAGAGCGATCTATGTCTTGATAAATATCCACAACTAGGGTCCATCTCAATTTTAGTACTAAAAATATATTTTTTTTAATGGCAAGCTATAGGTCTCCACCAAAATTTGGCTCTCCGGGAATTTTTGTTATTTCAAATGTCCAAATTGACCGGACTATATTTAGTCATGCGATTTTAGACAAGCGTCGAAAACTTGATATAATTTATGAATGTATTTTTAGTACTAATACTGCCCCAATTGTAACAATGTTTTATCTATTTTTGGTTTAAAATATTAATTTATTTAGTATGAGTAACTCAATTAATTTTAGGGTTTAATATTTATAAGCGGCCTTTGTTAGGTGAGAAAACTATGTAGGTATTGTTCTCTAATTAACGACATGGGTCGACCACTTTCCCTCATTTTGTGTTTTGGTGTTGTTAAAATTTGTTTGACCTTGCACATATTATACTTTGATTGTTCGGTCTTTAAGAAACATTTTCATTAACAGGAAACAAATACGGCAGATAACAAAGTCAAAATTGAACATTTTTTATCGCATGAACTCACGGAGGAAGCGTTAAAACTGACCCAACTAACACCTATATAAAAATCTCTGATGGTGATCTCATTACAAAACTCTCCGAAACATTGAATCTGGACGGAATAAACCTAATTTCTTAATGAACAAAACCATCAAAATTGTATGAGTTGCCGAAAATACACTAGACCTACGCTCCACTACGTCCAACAGGAAGCCAAATTGATTCACCAACATATAAATTGGCTAAACATATTGTGGCAAAAGTGCTATCGCCACTCTACCGTCTAAATCTGTGTGACAATGAAGTTGAAGCTTTGATAAGCAGCCCCTATTTACACGCTTAATAGACAACAAATAACTGTTGTTTTTGGACATTTTTAATTGTAATACCTTAATATAAATTATGTATAGTATAAAAAGTATATTATTTAATACAAGTCTGATTAAAGTTCACTGGACTTTTGTAGCCATTGCTTAAAGACTATTAGAGAATTATATGAAATTGCATGTAGTGAAAATATAAGCTACTTTGGCGTTAACGTGAGAGAGAACATTTCTCGTGAATAGACGGTCATTCTCATATCTCCGTTTGCCGTTCTCATTAACTAATTAAATCCAATTATAGTGAAACGTTGCCCTCCATTACAGAAACGATCTGCCTTTGACCCTCTTATACGATGGAAGGAAAATATTTATTTCGCAGTAAACTTACGAATATAATATTACTACTTTCATGACACATATAACGAAAAATATTTTCATGAAATGAAAAGTATTCCATACTAGCTGCGCCCCGCGGTTCCACCCGCGAAAATTTCGATTTCGTGGGAAATAGAAAATCATTACATGGCATCCCATAGGAGCATTTTTCGGGATAGAAATCCTTTTTTTTTTTTGACGCAAGGGAATGCCGTTACGCACGCTACCCAGAAGCCCGGGTGGCTCAAACGGGTATCGGGCTCGACAACTGGGTTGCCCCTACCGACTAAACCCCTGCGGGTGCCTTCAGCCGCTATAAATAGAGGGCCCCGGATCTGAAAGCAACAGGGCGCCTCCAGCGACAGGCTAGCCTCGGTGAAAAGGCCAGACTCCTCCTCCTTAGGGACTGTCCGGCTGCCTTTGAACAGTCCCTAACTGCACGTTGGAACCTTGCAATGGGGTCAGGTTCCCATCCTAACCCCTGGTCCCAATGCTCCAACGGAGCACACCACGCTGGTCGTCCAAATCCTCGCCGCCATCTGATGATTCAGAGGGACGGGTGGAGGACCACCGGCATTGGCTGGTCCCATCCGCTGGGCGGCGAACCAGCCATTAAACGGCCGCAGAGGACAGGGAGGACGGCAACGACACACCGCATCTCCTCTTCCTCTGCGGCCCCACCGCCAACGCAACAGACGATGCGCCCCCGTTTGGTCGCGGGAGATAGGGTGGACGACAACGACACACCGAGACCCCTCTCCTCACGCGACCCCTCCTCCATGGACGCATCCAGAGCGGGCCCCAGCGAAGCCCACCCGATGCGTCCCCACCCGGGATCCCTCTTGGTTCACCGTGGTTGTCCAAGCCACGGTTACTAAGCTCCCTCACCACGACAAGGTGAAGATCCGTCGAGGGGGGTATAAAAATCCTGTGTTAATTCAAGTTACCCTCTATGTGTGTGCCAAATTTCATGAAAATTGATGCAGCTATTTTTGCATGAAGAAATAACAAACAATTTCGCATTTATAATATTAATAGGATACTTGCTGTGTCCTTTTCTGTTGTTTGTTGTAGTTGTACCTCGAGGTGTAAGTGTTCCTTTACCTTAACTTTATACGAAGATATATAATCAATATATTTTAATTTATGAAACCTAAGTGTACCTACAGCTTTATTTCACTGCACTGCATACGATACAAGATTTCAACATCACTTCGGATGAAAGATCGTAGTCAGCACCGAACGACTTCATTTGTGGCCACGACCGTAGAAACCATTCTCATACATAACATCAGTAGGCAATTACTTTTTTCCAATGTTCCTAAAGCTTGTGCTTCACCTATTAATATATAGATTAATATACCATATTCTTTAATGTGTATATCATTTTAAGTGTATACCACGGTAAGAGGTAGTGCCACGCTGCATGCTTGCATGCAGTCGAATTGGGCCGGCACGACCGGGGAGGTACCTCTCGCTTACACGAGACTGGCGTAAAGTGACAGCTGTGTGTTGTCGTGTTTCGTGCGGTGTGTAAGTAGCCGGTGGCCCATGGAGGTGGGAGGAGAAAGGAGGGCAGCGCATCTGTGTAGCCTCTATGCGGATGTTTGTGGGCGTCGGTAGTCATAAAAATGGCTCCGGCTGCTCGTTTGCCCTCCAATATCGTAAAAAAAAAAATAAAAATAAAGAAGGCCTTTCAAAGTTTTAAATCAAAGCTTCAAAAAAAAAAGTAAAAATTGTATATTATATTATTTTGTTAGTATATTTCAAGTCAATATTTTGAATTATCCTTTACTAGGGTAACTGAGGTTGTAAGCAAGTCAATTGTCGAACTCAAACTAAGTGGAAACTTCATAGTGAGACCTTCAATGTCCTTACAGATTTGCTGAGAACTTACCGTAATAACTATATCCAATATTATGTCGGAGTAGCTGTGAGTGTGGATTGTGGCACATATTACAATAGACTCTTCAAAAGAGAATGAATGAACGAATGTTTAGCACTGCATCAAATACTAAACATACCTAATCATCACGAAAGAAAGAAAAAAAGAAAGAAACAGTTTTTATTCAAAATAGAATTACAGGAATTACTTTTTGAACGTCAACAATTAAATCTACCACTTGCACTGCACCGGTGACATCGGTTTTTGTGAAACAATAAAAATAATACAATTCCTGTTATTGGCCGCTATTGTATACCTATTCGGGCATAAATCATAATGAAACGATGTCAACCGAATCATTCATCTTCGTCGAGTATCATAATAATTTGTCTTCGTCTCGTCATTAAAATAAGTGCGGTCGGGTTTTCCTACAAATCGAATGTGTAGTAAAAAAATATGTTTTTTTTTATTCCAACGACAAAATAGCTGGATCATGAAAAGAGGAGGAGAATGGAGGGTAACGCATCTGTATGGCCTCTGTGCAGATGTCCATGTTAAAATAGCTCCTACTGCTCGTTTGCCCCTCAAATTATAAAAAATGTAGTAAAGGTAGGTAACATACCTTGAACTTGATAGATAATTAAATGGAAAATCCTAAAGTAGAAGTATTATTATTTATAAGTAATAAAAGTATCAAGTATTGCCGAACTTTTCAATAAGACGAGAAACCAGACAAAATGCAATATTATAAGTTCTCAGGTTTAACTGTAAGTGGTTTTAAAAGGAAACCCCTTTTAATCAGACGAGATTTATTTAGAAATTGTCTTTTTATGTAACAGAATATCACAAAAAAAATTTCTAACCGGAAATCTTCTTTACCCGCGATTCAAGGGAATCTTATCGACTATAAGATAAATGTCTGGGCGCTTTTATTGGACCGGCTCATTTTGTAAGGCCGTCAAGGAAGTGATTGGTATTTGAATTCAATGTAACATCTTTTTATCAAACGCTTTATAATAGCTTGACTGGTATTTATCAATATGCATCTTCTAATTACATTTATACAATTATGTTTATTCTAATTGTGTTCTAATTTCACAATAAAACACATTTATATTGTTTAACAACATAATGTATATACCGTAAAAATATGATATAACAGACCTTTATTTATCAAAACTCTAAAATCAATACCTTAATTTTAGTTTGTTTGTTTGTTACTTCTTCGCGTAACAATTGCTGAACCGATTTTCATGAAATTTTGCATACACATAGAGGGTAACTTGGATTAACACATAGGATAGTTTTTATCCCGAAAAAATGTTCCTGTGGGATGCTATGAGGTGATGACTTTAATGTATTTGTTACTCCTTCACGCTCAAACTACTTATCAGATGTTCATGAAATTTGACTCACTACTTAGTATAAAACAAAGTCGTTTTCCGCCGTCTGTGTGTCTCTATACCTAGATCTTTAAAACAATGCAACAGATTTTGATGGAACTTTTAATAGATAGGGTGATTCAAGAGGAAGGTTTATTTGTAAAAAACACTTCATTTTTGAAGTCCGAAATCCATGCGAGTGAAGCCGCGGGCGGAAGCTAGTTATTCATAAAGTACATCTAAATGACTACTTCTATTATCACGACATAACTTAAAATCATAAAAGCTGGCTTTTAATAGCCTAATTTCCACTTATGTGTGTTAAAAGTTTCATAGATCGTAGAAACTTTATTAGCCTCGAAAAGGCTAATAAAGTTTCTACGATCTATGAAATAACGTTATTCACGTGCCTGCATGCGGGATGCATGTTCTGCCGCAATATTATTATAGTTCATACTAATCATATAAAGCTGAAGTTTGTTTTTTGTTTGTTTGAATGCGCTAATCTCTAGAACTACTAGTCCGATTTGAAAAACTCTTTCAGTATTAATTAGCCCATTTAACGAGGAATGCTATGTACTAAAACTCTAGACTTTTTTAACAGACAACGGGGAAAAAAACAGATTCACGTAAACGAAGTTGCGGACGTCAGCTAGTATTATATAAACTGAAGATGTTGCGATTACTTTAATATATAGAAATTCTTTAATAGATAGAAAATGTTTTACCGTTTATAGCGAGGTAAAAAGATGATTCGTACATGTAATTAAAAATATTATCTACAGCATTTTTTCTTTATGGCGACATTTATGCAACCATTATACTTTGTTTTTAACTAACACTTAGTATAAACACATTTAGCCTATTTTGAGTTCGAAGGTCGGCTTTGGACTAAAAGTTTTATGAAAAAGATCCCATTTTCCAATAATTATTATTTACTATCAAAATTTGAAGTCTGAAACTTGGTGGTGTTAGATTCCTCGATTCGAGGAACAAACCTCCAACCATCAGCATTATTTGTCCTGCTTCGGATCAATGCCGAAGACACTATTTTTTTAGTCTTTTACCCCCTTATTAATAAACATAGAATAACTCTATCCAAGGAATAACCTTGTAATAAACTGACATCTGTCAAATTCCATAATAAAAAAACACAAAAAAGTATGGAATTTGACAGATGTCAGTTTATTACCAGGTTATTACTTGGATATAGTTATTCCATGTTTATTAATAAGGGGGTTAATGTCCATATCACTTGCCACCACGAACATCACACAATTGTAGCATTTATTTAAGCAGCACCGACAATTTAGTTTTTATCCGAACTCAGCCGTTTAATCGTTCTTTCAAAGAGCCAAAGATCAAAAACCATAATCGACCTCGAAGATTATGTTGATGATGATGTTGAAAGTAAAAGAAGTCTTCGTATCCAGATACACCGACACGTATTAACGTGAATAACGTTATAAGGCAGACATTTAATTAAAGGCGGAGTTAGACAAACGACGGTAGTATATTTAACCATGGAACACTGCTCGCTTCTCCTATAAAACGATTAATAATTGCTTAGTTTTACTACAGAGCATCAAGAAACGAATTATTATTACTGATTCATTATTAAATACTGAGAATAGTTGGGAAAGAACGATTTACTGTTATATTAAACAAAAACAAAATAATCGATGAGAAAGTTGTCTCTGGTTTACAGTTAAGCCATATAAGAAATTATTACCAAAAGATATTTAACTGGCTTAGTGAATAATCTAACATTGAAGTAATTGCCGTGCATATCACGGACCGCAATAGGCTGTTAATGATGACGATGATGATCCCGGACCGCCACGGTCAGCGTTTGATAGATTAGTGTCAAGACACTTATGGCTTCTTATTTTTATAAGTTTCTATAACGAAATATATAACAACAGAACCAATATGAAAAGACAAAGGTTTGTTTTTGAACTGTAATATTTTACGATGGTTATGTTTATATAAGATAAGATAAAATATTTGTAAAATAAATACTGTAAGGTATTTAGTATTGAGTAATAAAATTTTTGTCTCTAAACATGTCTCATATATAAATGACCCTAGAGAAGGGAATCGGCATATCATAGATCTGAGTGCTACCCGCGCTCCTAGGTATCTAGGTAGATATTTAATGCATCTCGCTCTTATAAATCCTGTATATCCAGGGTGCCAGTTGAAATGTTGAAATATAATTCAACACAGAGACAGAGATGGTAACAGTTCAATATCACGCCATGAGTCTTAACATTCTCGTTCGGGGTAAAATTATACAAACAGAATTAATTAACCGAAACAGCGTCCAATCTGCTACTGAAATTGCCCTTTTTAATTTTCATGAAATTTTCTGCGTAATCCTCGCTTCCAATCTTACACAGGTAAATGAAAATTTTCATGTTATGAAATTATGAAAATTGCTTGAGCTGTGAAACGTCAAGTGAAGCTTATAGGTAACTCTATGAACTACCTTTCCTGAGGATTTGGAGCAGAAAAGCCGGAGCTAAGTAACTATGCTAAGTATTACAAAGACAAGTTTTACGTATCTTGTAGGTAAAAAAATATATTACCAATTTTTAATCATTTAAGACATTTTATACCTATTCATTCCTAGAATATTAAATAATTTCTATTTATGTGCGTTTAAAATTCATAACTGGCATATTGATATTGTGTCCGCTGATCAGAAATCAGAAATTAACATAACATGTACTTAATCTCAATACATGTGAAATGCGAAACAAAGCTGTATCATGTTACCAAAGCACTAATTAGGGGCCCAGAAGCGAGTGCTTCTATATGCATTAAGTGTACACAGTTGTATATAAACACTCAACCATATACCTACCTACTCTAGGCTCAAATTACGGTCGATGTGTGCTATCTGTTAGTCTAAATTTTAATGGCTACTGTCCTCATAAAACAGTATTAACTCCAAAATTCAATAATTTAATGCTTATTTTAGTTTGTCTATTATCTTTCTCAGACAATAGTAAGGAATATAGATTTTCGTCTAGACTAAGCTGTAGGATCATATTATATTTGTTACCGGTTTTCAATTACAAATATGTTTCTAGTTTCAAAATATTTTTTTTCTCATTTTTATTTGTTATTGTAATACTTTGATAGTCAACTCATATTATCATAATCACAAGAAAAGATATTAAATTTTCATCAATATTGTATTATTAAGCAAGGCAATAGGCTTATTTTTTGCAATTGATACGGGGCAAGTAAAAGTATAATTTACGGACCTAACATATATACGTATTATAACAGCGTGACATAAAATATTATGAACACAAATAGTAGGTAGAGGTGCAGAAGATTTACTTTCTTTGAATGTATTTTGAATGTATTAAAATCTAAATTTCCATTTTTGTCCCGTTTCTTTTTAGAATTTTTCGATCTATATTAACATCATCAAGGATCTTTATGAAATTTACGAGTCATATTTATAACCAAAATTTTGAAGCAGATTACCTTCCACAATATTTCTTTATAATGTAACAAGAATTCAGTGGTCAAAAAGCTCGTTTTTTTTGTAGAAGAAATTGTAGAAGGCACATCTTGTTATGCAGACTTAATATATGCAACTACCATGAACATACAAGTAATACCCATAGACATCAGACAGACAGTCCTTTTTTGTTTAATTCGGAAACAGAACTGATCTTATTAGCTGCATTCGGTCTCAATGTATAAACTGCAAGATCTCTTACAATGTTCATATATTTTTTTATATTTATTCGAGCATTTCATAACACAACGCAAACTCAGCCTTCATAAAATATCGCCGTTCCATCTTGCTATTAATTACATGACCCATAAACGGTCTATCTTCAGCTCCGAGTCACTATTATTTCACGTAAGCCGCATGTACGTACGATATAACGTCTAGTTAGGTAGCAAGCTACGTTGACATGTTCACATGTCGAGACAGTTGTAAGATAACAGCTCTCTCATGAATTTATTGGATATGTAATCTGGATGTGTCCCCTATATTCTAGAGGAGTAATTCACTTAACGAGTACGTTGGCAGTACCATAGCTTTTTTGTATTTTCTCTTATCTTTTAGGGATATTATATAAAATCGTATGGAAAAACGACGGCGTATCGCGCTCCTTATTAAACATTGGGTAGGATGCAACGCATCTATATATTTATTTCAGATACATGAAAATTACTACACAATATAGTGACAAATCGAACACATCACAATACGTAAATAGGCCATGGAATTCTGGAAAAATCGTGACATAATTATAATTTACCAAATTTAGTAGTTTTAGATTATATTAGGTCTCTTTCAGATTATATGTTTTGACAGATGTACAGTAGATAGACGGGCAACCAAGTAATCCTTTTTCGTTCTGAGGCACAAATTTCTAAAAATTAGGAACGACTATGTACGATCTATATGAATTCAAATTGCGAATAGAGGACCCAATACCATGACAAAAACTGCTGAAACAAGGCATATGGTTATTACATCCCGAGGAGTTTTACTATGACTAGGTAAATGTTTTCACGATTGCTTTAGGTCCTCAATATTCCCTATATTGAGTATCCACTCTTTAATTATTTCGGGCCATAAAATCTATTGAATGATATATTTATGAGTCACTTTTGTGCTGTATTTATTTTATCCCAGCATCTATCTTATTCGCAGGACGTAAACATAACCGAAGTTTTTATGTCTGACTTCAAGCTATTACGCAAAGTTTATCCATATCAGCAACAAGACTATAACACCCAGAATTTCATCTTAGAGAATTGGCAGTTGAAACATAGTTTACATAGTTAAGTTTTGTTATTGTGCTTTGAAAGGCGACTTTGTGTTTTTATGGTTGTGTCTGGGGTATAAGGTCGGCGCGTTTCAAAGTTGCAACGTCATTAATTCCAGAAAATTGTTGTCTTTTGTTTATTCAAATACAAATATTTTTCTCTAGATGTACTTTAATAAATATGATTACGAGAAGGTGATGTACAATATACCGTGGAGAAAAGAATGAAATGCTTATTTCGCATTGGTGAATGCTTATAGGCTGTAATGGTTTTGGTGCAAAGCATAGAAACAAGAAGCTACAGCTATCCGATGCTATTCATTCTATTATTGTTCATTCAAACAACAAAGTGCCTTATTAGCTGATCTTAAAATAAAGGTGCTAACTTTACAGACGTTGACCAAACTGCTAGTAAGCTAAAGGATACATACGTCTAGAAGTTTAACTCGTTTAGTTGTAGCTAGCATTGTTTAGTCTGTGAATGTTTGTTTCGTTGTACCAATATCTTAGATTTTATGTCAACCCCTTGGCGTTTAGAGAGACAATTGCTGTGATAAAAATAGATAGTGCTAGTGCATATTTGAGACGAATAAGGTGAAGCATAATAAAGGCGTATAGAGGATTTTTTTTTTCAAAAATCTCTGCTACCTAAAATTAAATTAATTTTTCACTCAATAGATTTATGTTGAGCAATGCTTCGATTAATTATCGCTAACGGTTATGATGGTATTGAATTTAGAAACAAACTCAAAACTTTGTACTCTCATTCTCTTCTCCTGCTGCCAGACTTCGTAATTTGCACACTTTGTTCCGTCTTTCGACTGCCTTTATAAATGTCTATTACGATTCAGTGTCATTTTTGATTGATTTGATTTGATTGAGTAATTTGTTTTATTTTAAACTTTTTAATCATCATAGGAAGGTAGCTAAGTGCATTTCCAAAACAAAGCTAATGAATAAAAAATATACAGATGAATTTTTAATATTGGTAAAATGTAAAATAATGATTCATATTTTGTGTTCACTATTTGCATTGGACGGAACTGGCACGTCTGCGGTTTTGTGCCACGGGAAATTACCTGCGTTGTATTTATTTTCAACTGAAACATTTCACTAATATTATTTTACTGAGTAAAACATTTTAATATCGTTAAATTTTAATGACAAAATGGTTGTGAAAATTGTTGCAAATAAATATCGCAAAATAAAATTATGAGGCAATATTATATTACCATCTTTTAACAAGTTAAAATAACAACCTCGCCTTCGCCTTTATAGCTAATACCAGAGCAAACAAAGAACTTATTTGTTAATTCTCCTAATACTAAAAATTCTTTGTTTAATCTGCTAATAGTAAGAGATAGTGCCACACTGCATTCTTGCTTGCAGTCGAATTGGGCCGGCACAACCGGGGAGGTACCTCTCGTTTACACGAGATCGGCGTGAAGTGACAGCTGTGCTGTCGCGTTTCGTGCGGCGTGTAAGTAGACGGTGGCCCATGCAGGTGGGAGGAGAAAGGGGGCAGCGCATCTGTATAGTCTCTATGCAGATGTCCATGGGCGTCGGTAGTCATGAAAATACCTACAACTGCTCGTTTGCCCCCCTATACCATAAAAAAAAGAAATAATACCAAAGATGATTCATTGGTAGGAAAGATTTTTCTATCTACTCTTCTCGACATAACTACTACACCACGTGTTCAGAACGAGGAGAAAAGGGCAGGTGTCGTTTTTTATTGAACGCGTTTTCTTTGCGTAATATATCAAACCGCAGCCCTCCTTAAGGGTCGTTGAGGACCCCAGAGTTTTATCTTGTATTATTATGAAATCTTTTATTAATTTTTTGTTTAATATATATACAAGAGAGGTTCAATGGTATAATATATATACATCTCTCACTGAACCTGTGGTCACCACTAAACCGTTTAAATAGTAATGTTATCAAGCTACAAGTACGCCAGTATTATATTATACACAAGAGTTATCACCCCGGTCGTTCCGGTGTGATTCAAATGCAATGCAGGTATTGGTACTTTATTTTCATTTTGCGTGAAATATAAAGTGTATTCTAGACATTAACCTACTGTCACTTTTTGTGTTGTGTACTTTCATCTTTGTCTTATTGTACTATGTTTTATAATAATAAAACCTTTTAGCAGCACATAATGCCGGAAATAACAGCGGAATAAGCTATCCATTACTATAGGATATAGCTAATCTAAATTAATTCGCTATTATTTTTAATAGCTAATGAAAATTCATTCTCTTTTAATTTTTGAATTACTTTCTGAAGGGTTCTTCATTTGGAACTAAACAGTCTATAACTTTTGATAGCATAAGTTCAGATATGGATAGTAATCCGTATCTATTTCATGATGCAATTATGTTCGATTTCATCGTAATATGAGATCGCTGACGCTTTGATGTTGTTGAAGGCTAAACTTAGTTTTTAAAAATTGCATCATAATGTTTTTCGTAGCGTTTTAAAATTTTTTTTAATACTATGTTCATTTTAATTAGGTTATTTTTGCCTATACTTATTTGATTACTTTTGTGACTATTGGTAAGACGGGACCAACAATTAGGTAACAGTTCACCAAACAATCACTCTTATTTACTAAATAAGAGTGTGTAAATAAGTTTGTAAGAGGTAGTGCCACACTGCATGCTTGCATGCAGTCGAATTGGGCCGGCACGACCGGGTCCTCTCGCTTACACGAGACTGGCGTAAAGTGACAGCTGTACTGTCGCGTTTCGTGCGGTGTGTTAGTAGCCGGTGGCCCATGGAGGTGGGAGAAGAAAGGAGGGCAGCGCGTCTGTATGGCCCCTATGCGGATGTTTGTGGGCGTCGGTAGTCATGAAAAGGACTCCGGCTGCTCGTTTGCCCTCCTATATCATAAAAAAAAATAATAATAATAAAACTAATTTCTTCTCGAAGATTCTACTGCTCTTTTGTGCCTGATTATTTAAAGCAATATTAGATCATATTCATAGTGCCATTTGACTAAAATAAGAATGCCTCTATATTTTACAATGTCAAAATGATACCTGTGTAGTTAGTTTCCGACAATATGTGTTCCCCGTCAATATAAGTTTGTTAAATCATATGCGTTGCTATGCTATTAGGTACCTCCTGTGGGTACGGAACCCTCAAAGTATATCATACCTATTAATGCCCATGTGGTCGTATTTTTAAAACGAAAAATTTACTTATTACCTAAGGATTTTATATATATAGTTTAATTAAATACACCTCGCAAATAAATGTACTTTTATTCATTAGGGATTTTATCTATATTAGTTTTCCACATTTAGTTAAGAAGTTTTCTCCTCGTCGGTCCTCTTAGAAATAAATTATGATTTCTGTCAGTGTAAAGTGAACACAGTATTTTATTCATAGTTGCGACGAGCGCTGACTCCGTTGAAAGTCCCCTGTGCAATTTGTAAAATACCCGTTTTGACACCTTTAATGGTTACTCATTTTTCTTTTTAAACTACTCTGTATTCGTAGCTAAATACTAATGTGATGGACATATTATTGTTATTAATTTCCATGTAATGAATTAAATTTTTTACTTTAAAGAACAACAAACATTTCAATTATTAAAACTAGATACTACATTAGTTTTTCATTATTTAGCAAGGATTAACAGCGTGCTTTTTAGGGTTCCGTATCTCAAAGAGAAAAAACGGAACCCTTATAGGATCGCTTTGTTGTCCGTCTGTCTGTACGTCTGTCCAGACCCTTTTCTCTAAAACATGTGAAGGGATTAAGCTGAAATTTTTGTCAAATACGAAGGTCAGTTACATCTTGATACCTTGAACAAAACACACTTCTAAGTTAACGAAATAAAAAGTTATAGCCAATTATGCACAAATTTTGTATGAAAACGTACTTTGTCGAAAACCTAAAATTATCGGGTACTTCCCGTTGACCTGGAGTTGTAAAATTTGGCAAGAAGTAAGAACTTATAGCACATATATAGGAATATATCTGAAAACTAGGGAAGGGGAAAAGAAGCACATCAGTTAAAGCTTCGCATTTATAAAAGCACACGTTTTACTACAATGTATTATATTCTTACTTTCAATAAAAATCAACTGCCGGCGAAATTTCTCTTCCATTTATTTGCGATACGCAGAATTCTAAAACATTATATTTTAGTAGAATTTTTTTTCGTAAAACTTCAAGGATCTTTTTACATCCAATTTTAATCCATCGGATTATTTTTACAATCTAATTTTAATGTATTACGTGAGTATCAAATAACTCGAAGCAAACACGAAATTTGTATTTAATTAAACGTATTCATGGAAAAGCTTTAAATTTCTGATTTTAATAATGATTATTTGTACGCAATTTTTTGAGTTCTATATAGGAAATATAGTTGCCTAATGTTTTGAGTGTTTAAATGTTTATTACTAATAACCTAATAAATAATTATTAGCTTATATACTTAATTTATTTGACTTTCACAAAAAACTACAATTACCATAAATATAATGCAGCATTGAACAAAATTCTATTGAAATGAGCTACTTAATTTTTATTAGGTACTAGCTTCCGCCCGCGACTCCGTCCGCGCGGATGTCGGTCTTCGCGTGGATGGATTTATTTTTTTTTACGTATTTTTCCAGGATAAAAAGTATCTCATTTTATGCCCAGAATAATAAGGTATAAATGTACCAAGTTTCTTTGAAATCGAACCGTTAGTTTTCACGTGATGCCTGAACATACAGACAGACAGACAGACAGACAAATTTTTTTTTATTGCATATTTGGGTTTGTTATCGATCCAGAAACACCCCCTGCTATTTATTTTTTCAATATTTTCAATGTACAGAATTGACCCTTCTACAGATTTATTATATGTA
>LUGF01052370.1:0-11381 GCA_001625245.1 Calycopis cecrops | reverse complement strand
TTATCTGGACGTATTTGATGAAAAAACATTATTGAAATTTTTTCGCACCTGGATTAATGCTGTGAGAGAAGGCCGATACATCTCCATCGGCAGACAATATGAGTGCTCGTCGGACGACAACAAAATTCACCTACCTACATCCTACATAGGTATTTTATCTGTGACAGAAAGCAATGAAGAACATTTGTTTAGATTTTGATATCATCGAATATGAAAGGAAACATATTTGGTAACGCCAATACGATAATTATGATCATTACACTAATCGTTGAACACACAACTGTGTTAGATCAGTATCATTCTTGTTTATGGCCTTTAGTGCGTCAATGATCGTAAAAAATAATGAAATGGATGATATTAGTGAGAGTTGCCATTCTCTGTGTATGTAGTTTGAGCAGAATCATTCTCGAGAAAATCCAATACACCTACCAATAGTTATATAATGTTAGTGCTCATTGGGCTACGACATTTCCCGGGCCTTTTCACTAGTATACTATATTTGTACGTATATAGAACCACACTAATAATAATGTATTGTATATAATGTAATCATTATATGAATAAATTCTCTTTTACTTTTGACAACGATGTTGAACGATGTTGTGAAATAAAAAAAAACGTATTTAAGTTGAAACCTGTGCAAAATCTTAAGCAAATATATTTATATTTAAAGTTTATACAACAGGTTTGTGAAATGCCGTCCGTATTACTAATATTCCAGACCAGATTACTTAATTAGGTACATGGAATATAGCTACCGTATATTGAAATGGCTAACGATAACTTGGATATACAGGTATTGCTAAACATTAATTGAGTCCCAATTGACATGTAAAATTGTTGCAAAATAAAGTTTGCTTTCAGCAACTAAAAAACAACAGATCCTAAATAATTTGAATTGAAGGAATAATTGTTTAACTAATTAGTGGTTTACATTATTTACAGATTACATTGTAGCTTATAAAAGCTATAATGTAATCTGCATATAATGCAAGAGCATCCCATAATCAAGAAATACGTAAGTCGAAAAAAATCATAAAATGTAGATACTATAATCAAGCGTATACAAGACAAATTTTGTGACTTGTGCCAATGTGGGACTGATTAATTCTACACGGATATGTCTTGACGTGGTTACACGGAGAACTAGGCAACGGCATGTATTGTCTCCTTCCTCCTCCCTCCATAGGTCACCGGCTACACACACACATCGTACGACGCGACAGGCAGATGTCACTTTACGCCGTTTTCGTGTAAGCGAGAGGTACCTCCCCGGTCGTGCCGGCCCAATTCGGCTACATGCATGCAGTGTGGCATTACCGCTTACTAAATATTCTATATTTCCACTGATGTGAATCTTTTGTTTGCTGAAAAACTACGATCTTAGCATTCATAGCTTAAGTACAGCGTATTATTAGCTCAATTAGTGGACTTGGACCCGCCAGTCTACAAAAAATAATATAAAATTTAACAAAAATGAATATTATGTTGAAAATCTGTATATTACTGTATAATTACAGAATAAGTATTTATTTATCAAATATTAATTGTTGGTTTTACTATATCGGAAATTTGGTGATTGACACCTAAGCAGTTATACAGATTTAGATACCCTTCGAGCAAGCGCAAGTTAATTACTTGGAGAATGATCTGAGTCAAATGCCTAATTAAATTGAATTTGTTTATTTGCTTAAACATCTCGTAATTTGATGATTCTGTTAAATAGTTAATTACTAGAACTCATATGTAGGCAGCAACTTCACTTTCATAAAAAAATTAATTACAAATAATTATGTATTCAACATTCTCAATTGTTATCATAATATCAAATCTCAGTTCTTAACTGATATGCATGAATAGAGCGTAAAGATGTTTAATGAATTTCTAAAAGCAATTCCTTTCCTAAGCGTCCTCGTCTGAGCTATGACAGTCATTATCACTCAGATCTGCTTCTTCGCTGGTACCATTTAATAATTTATTTACATTGCGACACTAAATGTTAAAAAGCACTGGAGTCCATAAAGTAAGCCAAAAGCGTCGTAAGAAATCAATTAAAAACACCATTACAAAACTTCGAACAAGACGCAAAAACAAACACCGAATGACAGCAAGTTTGAAAAGTTTTGACATCAATTGATAATTGCGTTCCGTTCTACATTTTTAAAATAAATATTACAGTAATTGTTTATTAACTTTCTGGTAATAAGTATTTCTTATTAGTTATATATATACATGAATATATATTTATAAATAAAATTCTATAAATATAGCTAAATGATAGACCAAACCTTCCAAAAACGCATATTGTAATCTTGTAAAATTCATTGATTTAAACGTATAACAAAACGTAATATACCATATAGCGCCATCTCTAGATAACTCTTGGATCTAAAGTTAGCCAGTGACGTTTCAACGAAAGGAAAAATGTACGAAGCTTTGTACTCCAGTACTTATTTACAGTAATATTATTGAAATGGATCGTTTTTGTTCTGGCCCGCATGATGTACGCAAAATTGAAGCGTAATTACATTTTTTGCTTGTTTTCATACCACGAAAATTATAATGAATACCTAATAAAACACATAACAGATGAAAGGCTTACATTTATTCTATGTATAACGTTTCAGTAGGTATCTGTATTTTAATTTATTATATTAAAATACTAGTAAAATTAACGAGAATATTTTACTTTACAAGAAACAGGAGTTTTGTATGGTCGAGACAAAAAATATACTATTATTATTACTTTCTGATAGAGATGTTGCATTTCAAAATTTAATTAAAAGTCGGACTAAATGTGATTTTATTCTATTTCTTTTCATTAGTTCTTAGAAACTATGTGTGAAGAGACACTATATTTTTTCAGGACTCGATGATGTGATGGACATAACATATAATATCGATCATGTATAACCGCAGCGAATCCCTGGCATCCCTGCGTGCGGTAATCTGAGGACATTAGAATGCGAATATCGACTAGACGAAGTCATCCGATATTATATTGTGAGATGCCGTCGCCATTGCTACCTCTTTTATACTCACTTTTTCTTTACATTAATTTTTCAGTGTTAACATCACAAATATAGATTTGGATACACATTATTTAGTATTAAATATTTCTGGTAACATTATTTATATTTTACTTTAATTTCAATTAATATTTATATACCTATTTAGCTCAAATACTGTCACGGCCATACTGACATGTACTTCGTCCTCGAAGTACCTAATTGTAATATATAATAATCTTTAAATTACCACAGTAATGTAGCCTATGGTCCTCTTTACAAGATCAAATCCATGACAAAGTTACATTACTTACATAAATTAATTGTATAAGTTACATCAAAGACACTTAGGACTAACAAAACCCTATTTGTTACCAGTATGCTCCGTACATTGGAAGCCACCCTGCATAACAAAGTCCATCGTTACCAGTGTGCCCTGTACATTGAGAGTCTAACTGCAATAACAATGCCCTTTACTACCAGTCGCAACTGCATAGCAAAGTATTATATCACTAAAATTAAACTAATTATATATGTTACATCAAAGACACTTAGGACTAACAAAACCCTATTTGTTACCAGTACTATAACTAAATGTTTTTATGTTATTTTTTTCGTGTACATAAATTGTTAAATAAATAAACAAAGTTAATTTCCAAGAAATCTCCATGGGACATACTTGGCTTATTAAATAATTGTACTTATTAAATGAGCTGTATATATGTGTCCTATATACAACACGTTAAAATTTAGTAGTATTGGCTTACAAATACGGACTAATACACACCTGAATATATAATGTACTTAAGAAATTCACTCGTGCACACAAAGAGTCACGTAACACATAATAGAACACATAATAAAAGATGTAATTTAACTTTTTCACAGAATCCACCTGGTTTTTTAACGTTTATCGGATTTCCACTCGGCGACCCCGGAGATACGCAGCCTTCATTTATAAAAACGAAAGCGTTCATTTATTACACAGGACATGGAAAAAGGATGTTTGGTTTTTAACTTTTTATTATACCTATACTTCTTTCTAAGTAAAACTTATTGTGAAACTTAAAATATGTGTGTGTCATCGTTATTTTTTTTCAAATATAATGGTAATGGTGGTTAAATGGGATATATCATATTATATTTTATAAATATGAAGCACATTTTTCATGTAATATGTATATCTATACCTTCGTAATTAAGAAATCATCATGGCTAATGATAATGATTCCTCAACCTCCAACTATGAATCAAAATACTCTAACAGCTCCAACTATTGTGGATGCATACTTCTGAGTTTAAAGTTTTTTATACAGTTGGTGTATATAGAAAACTGGATCGAAAATTCAAACTATTTGTACAAATTGAATGCAATTTTAAATAAATAAATAATTAAAATGTTTATTCAGTACCACAAGTTACATTAAATTCTTACATATATATCGGAGTCTCCTTTTAAGTAAGTACATACTTGTGACAAGAAACCCCGCTCTTCCATAACAAAAATAACAGTAAATATGATACTGTTTGTGTGTGTATGTGTGTGTGTTTGTGTGTGTGTGTGTAAGAGAGAGAGAGAGAGAGAGTGAGTAAGTGTGCGTGTGTGTGTGTGAGTGAGTGTGTGAGTGTGTGAAATGCGCGCCGTATTTTAGGCCATTTTCAACCCCCTAAAACTTCTTTCTGTATAAAAATTGAAGGAAAATTTTTCAGTATCCAAGGAGGCATTGTATATACACGATATATTTAAGTGAGTGGCTAAAAAATTTAAGTTACGAAGAGGTTGAGAGAATTTTCGTTTCAATAATATAATGTAAAAGTACCTACTGTAATGTATGGCATAGGAATATGTACCTCCGTGGTAAGAACAAAAGGAACCTCAAAAACTGATATCGTTTTAATAAAAAACATAACAGTTTAAATTCAAACTTTTTCAAAAACAATTCGGAGACGTCTGTTTGACAGAGAAAAAATGTATCATTCCGGGTCGCGCTCCCAAGCGCGAACCATATAAATAATAAGATGCGATGCGATGATGAAGAATAAATGGATGAAAAGTAGCTAGGCCTTATTCTATATTGCTTGTAATGTATTGGTGATGACTGATGAATATAAAATATATAATTACATAATCCTTTTATTTAACACCATTGCTTGGTCAGCCAGAAGGCAGAGCTCTAGATGAGGCAGTAGTAGTCTAGTGATATAGGTAGTGCCGCTGCAAGATTTTTTTTTTTATGGTATAGGGGGGCAAACGAGCAGTTGTAGCCATTTTCATGACTACCGACGCCCATAGACATCTGCATAGAGACTATACAGATGCGCTGCCCCCCTTTCTTCTCCCACCTCCATGGGCCACCGGCTACTTACACACCGCACGAAACACGACAGCACAGCTGTCACTTCACAGCGGTCTCGTGTAAGCGAGAGGTACCTCCCCGGTCGTGCCGGCCCAATTTGGCTGCATGCAAGCATACAGCGTGGCACTACCTCTTACTAAAAGAATAAGCTACGCCCCGAGAGAAGTTGTAGCAGCTCTACAGTACACACAAGAAAAGAGCACACACACATACAGACACACTTACACACACTGGTATAACAGCAGTGTCGCTTTTTTATTTGACTTGGCGGGCTACTACCGTGCTGCCAGTAAAGTGGTTCAGTAGTTTTAGTTTTGTTACAAAAAAAAAAAATATATTTTCTTCATTTTATATTAGTGGAGATTGTACAAGACCATACCTAAAATATAACTTCTCTCTTACAACAATTCATCGTCAGTCATGTTCCCCCTTA
The DNA here is from genome assembly GCA_001625245.1 of Calycopis cecrops. Taxonomy (NCBI): domain Eukaryota; kingdom Metazoa; phylum Arthropoda; class Insecta; order Lepidoptera; family Lycaenidae; genus Calycopis; species Calycopis cecrops. The sequence goes on along the minus strand of LUGF01052370.1, from coordinate 5,583 downwards.
TTAATAAACATGTAATAACTATATCCAAGTAATAACCTGGTAATAAACTGACATCTGTTAAATTCCATACATTTTTTGTGTTTTTTATTATGGAATTTGACAGATGTCAGTTTATTACAAGGTTATTCCTTGGATAGAGTTATTCTATGTTTATTAATAAGGGGGGTTATGTCTATAATATTAAGAATAACACACTAGACATGATAGAACTAAAGATTCCATAAATACAACGCTACCCTTCGTAAACTTGGTAAAAAATCAAATTTATATTCTTCGTATGATTTTTTAATATGATTTCAGCTAAACTATATCTAATAAAACTTTTGTAAATTATAGTTGAAGTTCTTCAAATACGATCTTGCGCTATATTAACTTTTGTCGTAAACTGAAGAAAGTGGATATGATTTCTTACAAGCATATAAATTATATACAAACTTTTTCTTTGTATATAACGTGTATGCTTGTAAGAACGCATCTTGGCTTACATAGTTACGTCACATCATCAATCTTTCACGTCGCTGCCTTTTTTGAGCAGTCAGAGCCTATTCATAACTACCTACGCTTATATGAGATTTCCGCATAATTATTGTTTATTTGGGTTGCCCTGATTTCCTTTTCCCCGTCAATAGGCCACTAGAAAGTCACCAATCGCACGAAACGCGACAGCTTTGCTGTCATTTCACGCCATTGTCGTATAAACGGAAAAGTATCAAGTATCTCTCAACTCATGGGCTCTCAATTCAGCAGCAACGCATCACGGCACTTCCTTACCAGTCACTTATATAAAATGTATAAGCGTATACATACGTAGTGTATAGTTTTGTAGGAAGACTCATCTACCTTGAAAAATATATAATTAAATAAATGAAGAACATAGTCGCAAGTGAAGCTTACCGCAATTCCCGCGAGCCAACTGCGAGCGTCAGCACTTCCGACGATGGTCGCCGCTCGCCAGATAGATGTTCTATTTTAAAGCACCAAAAGCAAGTCAGAAAGATGCAGGGCATACTTAAAACTTCCTCTGAATTGGCGTTAAGACCGGTATTTAGCGCGGCATATAATAAAAAATAAAACTAAAACTCGTTGTTATGTACGATGACAAATTAATAGTCAACAGTACTTAGCACCTTGTCTTAGTGATTAAAAAAATACAACTTCGCTACTTTATTCTTTAGTAAATATACAGCCAAGATAACCATTTATATAATATTTTTAAATAAATGTGGACATTGACATAATTTATCCCAAACTCATTTGGAGCAAAGCGGCGATCATTTTCATTTTATGAGAGCGTCACATGCCCTCGCATATAACCGCCATGACCGGACACACATACCAATTGCTGCAGATAAATTGGTAATACGTGTTCAATACTGAATACAAACGGACTGAGGATTTTCCGATAATAGTATTGGTTCAGTCAGGTTACTGTTGAATTAGAATTCAGCTGTTTTCTGTATCGCATTTACCATCTTCCTAATATTAAGGTAAAAAGCAATGTTGAATGAAACTGATTAAACTTTGATTATGGTAATTGTATGAGTGCTTCTAGGCCAAAAAATACTAATCGTTTAATCTTTATACTTTAATATCGTAACATTGCATCACCGAAATGGCGCAACATTGCAATGTCTGTTTTTTTATTTATTAAGATATACACTTGTAGGAACAGACAACCTACTTATGAAGAAAATTTACAATCACGATCTATGAAAGCATGTAATCGGTAACACTTCTTGCAAGAGTTCGTATAAAAGTTAGTTCCTAGGTAGTGCCAGGCTAATTTAGCTGCATCGCTGTTATACTGCTGCAATAGGCATTTTATTGTTTAGATATTTTTATATATCTAAAAGGATCATGACATATCTGCATAGCCATCTAGATGTGATTAGTCATTTACCACATTGCTCTTTACTGCATAAATAATTAATTAATAAAAACCATCATTTTATAATTATAGCATTGTTTGTTTGTTGAGTGACGAGAACGAGATCTCGAACTATTTGGTGCCTATCGACGCCTCCAATAAGCTCCAATAAGCCGCCTACGACTAACAAAGCATGCAAAACACTTCTTCCGGTTTGCGATCACTTTCTTCTTCTTCTGGTGTCATCTTACGGTCTTTTGGACCGAATGTCTGCGGGTCCCGAGGCGAACCTCATACCCGGGCCATTGCTCGCGAGGGGGAACTACCCCTCGGTGGTAGGGACACCTCTAAGAGGTGTTTGGGAAGTCTGACGGGGGAAAGGGCTATAACTGCCCTGCTGGCAGCATTAGACTGCTACCATGTAGCGCATTCGGCTACTGGGTGTGGTGTGTAGTGTGTGTGGTGTGTTTGGTGCTTGTGAAAGTGTGTGATGGTATGACTCTCGTCCTGCTAACCCTACTCGGTTGCCCATCGGTCGCTGGTATGTCGCGAGCACAGAGTTCTCTAGGGTATGCCCGTCCGTCCGTCGGTCGCGCATGCAGGGGCGCGAAGCCATACAGGTGAGTGTGTGGTCCGTTGTCCGCCGTGTAGAACATGGGAGTAGACATGCGGGCTGAGCGATCACTTTAAGAAGGGGCGTGCCAGCTCAATTCGGTTGCAATGCCGCATGGAACTACCTTTTACTAAACTGAGGTCTTTAGAGAGCTGGTTATAAAGTAATACTTTTTCATATTAAAAGAGTCTTCATTTCGAACTATATTGGAAATTCCCGAGCCAAGTTTCTAATATATTGTGTCTTAAATAAATGTCGTAAGGTTGGAAATTTTTCTTCTAACTTAGTCAAAAGTCAAAAGTCTAAGTGACTTGTGCGTCGTTCTGCTCACATACACCACACTCATACTAAGTATTGTACATAAGTCCGTACTACAATAATTGTTAGACAGAGCTGGTGAACATTTAAAGCGTAAATAATATAAAGTTAGCAGGCTCTGACTAACTGCATGTTAACAGGATGAGGCGAACGTGCTATATTACAGTGAACAATCAAACTATAGTTTTATAATATTATGTAGCTTTCTAGATGTAAGTGAAGTCTATAATATCGTGAAAAAAACATTATAATATAAATTTTAAACTAAATTTTATTTTAGGTAACTAATACACGTTAAGTAATAACATAACAGACACAATATCTTACCCCTGTCAATACTTTTAGAGGAGAAAACAAATATTTAGATAATTATTATTAAAATAGACGTACGGAGGGCAATTTTTTTTTTCATAAAATTACGTGAATATCCATCGATATCGGCCATCGATAGTCATAAAAGCCAAGGATGGGCGTCAGAGCTGAAGATTTGAGTGATTTAGATATTTGAAGTATTTTTTTTAAACGGACATGGCCCACCGCTCTTTTCCACCGCTGCTACTTCTGGGTCACCAGGATCAACAGCGGCAACCATAACGACCCTTTGATATTTTTTTTTTTTTTTTATGGTATAGGGGGCAAACGAGCAGGTGGTTATTGACTACCGCCGCCCATAGACATCCGCAAAACTAGTTGTCTTACAGACGCGTTGCCGGCCTTTGAGGAAGAGGAATGCTCTTTTCTTGAAGATCCCCAAGATATGATTGCAGGGAGCCCGAGGGAAAAGCTAAAACTGTCTTGGAACCCGCAACGAAATTAATATAAATAGGAATATAATATATATTTGAGGTATACCTATAGCTAAACATGTATAGCACGTTACATATTATGTTCATTTAAAATAAGTTTAGCAAGTTTGCTACAGAAAAACAAAGTTTTACTGATATTTTTTCCGAAATACGTCTTGTAAAAAATAAAAATTAAAAAAAAAACAAAAAACCTGCCTGCCTGAAAAATAATAACTAAATAGGAAATCAACTAAAAAGGCCGGAACAAAAGGTTTTTTGTTTTTTTTTTTAATTTTTATTTTATTTACGGATTTTTAGCTAGATAAATTACGTAATCGGATCAATTTATTTCAAGAGTTCACATTATGTGTCACGAAGCCGCTGGCAAAAGGTAGTCAGTTTTATAAAGCACTAACTGGCGCCCGCGACTTCGTTCGCATAGCGTAGTTGTATTACATTCAGTGGTTATTCTATCAAATGGTTCTTGTTTCTTGCAGTGTGCCGAAATTCCGTCCAATTTAAAGTATTTTTTTTCTTCTATACGAATATACGAATTTGGTTGTTTTTCCTTCTGAGGTTAATATGAACAGCCCTGCAGCGCTAATTTAGTTTTAATCCGTCCATTAGTTTTGGAGATTAGCCTGGACAGACAGACACACGGACGAACACACAAACAAACAGTTACCATTTTTTTTCCTAACAGTTACCATTCCTGAGATATCACGATTCTAAAAATCATATAATACTCATATAATAGTCATATAATAGTCATATTATGTTTCACATAGCGGATGTCGGTCCTTGTAACACTACGGACAATAGAATAGCCAGATGTTTTTCAAGCCGTGCATAGAGGAAATTCAGTCAGGGACTGGCTACCATTTGAATAAATGTTTTTAGGATAGTATAATATCTATAAAAGAGACACAAATAAGTATTTATACTTGTATTAAGTGCCTAATATGTTTAAACTATAATATGTATACTCTTAGAATCGCGATATCTCAGGAATGGTAACTGTTAGGAAAAAATCATTGATACCATCTTTGTAGATAATTTTAAGATCTACAACTTTGGTTTAAAGTTTTTTTTGATAAAACTTACCGTTTTCAAGCAAAATCCAAAAAACCTCAAATTTTGAGCTTTGACCTCGAATAACTTTTTAAGCACACATAGGATCGATGGGGACTTTTAAAACTTGATTTGTAATGGCAAACTATAGGTCTCCACCAAAATTTAGCTTTCCGGGAATTTTTGTTATTTTACCACTTTTTTATGTCTAAATTGACCGGACTATAAGCTGATTTTACTTTTCTATCAATCCATATAGCTTATATTGCTTTTGTTGAAAGCGTCCATTGCCAGCCATTAACAAATTGCATGCTCTGTATTTTAATTAAGTCAACACTTATATTATTCGTGAATAGTATGCGTAATTTATATCTATACCTCTAGCAATATTTGCACAGCAAATATGAACGAGGAAATAACGTTAAAATATCGCGCAATGAGAAGTTGTCGTACTTGCCTTCTAAATAGTTTGTGTAAAACGGAAAATAATATGTAAAATAAAGGGAAAAGTTATTTTATACGTAAAAATAAATATGTTTGACGCAGGCATTCCAGTTCAGATAAAATTGCATAATATTAGTAGTAGTAGTAATATGTTAGTAGTAATCCTGATGAAAATTCCATAATAGGACCATTCTGCTACGGAAAAAGAAATCAAAGAGGACAATTGCTTGTACAATACGCTCTTCAAAACAAGTTCACAATAATTAACACAATATTCAAGAAAAACAAGAAGAATTTATGGACATGGATTTCACCAGATCAGAAGTATAGAAACCAAATAGATTACATTCTTAGTAGCAGCCCAAGACTCTTCACTAACATCGAAATTATAAACAAAATGTCTTTTCCCAGCGACCACCGACTCCAGAGAGGAACAATAACATTGGCCAAACAGATTAAAACCAGAATAGCATTTAATTCACTAC
>LUGF01052348.1:198661-212942 GCA_001625245.1 Calycopis cecrops | reverse complement strand
TTTGCTTATTTCTTTGTAAATTCAAGTAATATATACCTACCTGGTACTTATGATGAGGAAGTCTGTCAGCGGCAGCACGTGGCTGTATAAGGGCACGCGGTACATGTTGTTCTTGACAACGGGTTGCGTCGCACACGGCGCTAGTATGCCGAGGAACAGGGACGTGTACGTTCATTGTATATACCTGGTGCGTATGAGTTCCTTGTATATACCTGATACGTATGAATTAATTGTACATACCTGGTACGTATGATCAGGAAGTCAGTCAGCGGCAGCACGTGGCTGTAGATGGGCGCGCGGTACATGTTGTTCTCGACCACGGGCTGCGTCGCGCCCGGCGCCAGTATGCCGAGGAACGGGGACGTGTGCGCGTACGCCACCTCACCGTACTTCAGCGGCGCGGGACCATTATCCTGGTAAAATTGGGAAAGTTAATATTTTATGGAGATTACTCTATATAAAAATAAAACTATGTAAGGCCCGCAATATAAATAACATGATAAGTTAGCAAGATTATGATATGAAACACCGGTCCTGAAATTCATCTAAAAGCCACCGCAAACATGCTGCTTTTAGTATCGGCGATCGGCGATTTTTAGAAGCTGAATGCAGCGACTAGATGTTCTTCAGCGCACACGTAAAGACGCAGCGATTTAGTAGCAAAGCGACTGCGAGTGCTACGTATCGAGTATAGTGATGCGACTCAAGTAGGAATTTGCGACTCGAGTCACTAGAGTAAAATTACTCACTCGAGTTATACTCGAGGTAAAAACTTACACGAGTGAAAATGTCACTCGAGTAAAAATGTCGCTCGAGTAAAAAAAGTCACTCGAGTAAAAATTTCACTCGAGTGACGAGTTCACTCGGCGACCCGAGTGTACTCGGCACGAGTTCGAGTGAACTCGGTCAACTCGGTGCGCCGAGTTCACTCAGTGGTGCAAGTTCACTCGAGTACGAGTTTGACAAACTGAGTCGAGTGACTCGAGTCGCATCACTAATCGAGTATCGGAACAGTCGCTAAATCGCACGATTCCTGGAAAATGGTTACCGTATTTTCAATGGGGAGTGTTCCGAGGAATTGTTCGGCTTAATACCAGCAGCTGAGTTCCATCATAGGACATCGCGACAGAACTCAAAGTTCCATGCCCACCATCTCGATATTCCTAAATCTAGTACTGTGCGGTATAAACGCTACTTTTTACCGCGTACAACAGTACTATGGAACCAGCTGCCTTCCTCGGTATTTCCGATCCGATACGACTTAGGGATCTTCAAGAAAAGAGCATTCCTCATCCTTAAAGGCCGGCAACGCGTCTGCAAGACACCTAGTTTTCCGGATTGTCTATGGGCGGCGGTAGTCACTAACCACCTGCTCGTTTGCCCCCTATACCATAAATAAAAAATAAAAAAATCCGATACCGCGACTGATCGCAGAGAGTCGCTAAATCGTGATGCAGCATCGATGCAGTCGCAAAATCGCCGATCGCCGATGTTAAAAATATATACTACTTAACACCATAATAATGATGTACCATGCTAACGTCGCTTACGCCTTTATCTTTAGCTTTAAAATCGTAATCGTTTAAACAGCAATCGCGTATCGATGCTGGCACATACTGAAGTTTATAAGGGACAGTATAAGTGGACAAATAAACATTCGGAGTCTATTTATGACTATCGACTCCAATGGTCAACAGCATGATACTTCACCGGTCGTTCCTGCTCAATTCGGGTACATTGCATTGCAGTGGTCTTTCCTAAACTATTAGATCCAAGTCAGACCTCGAACCTAGAACCTAACAATCTGTTCAAACATTCTTCCCGCTAGACCAATGGTTCCCAACCAGTGTTCCGTGGACCACCAGAGGTCCGAAACAGCCAAAATGTGGTTCGTGAATGATTTTACATTTAGCGGGCCGTAAGTCCTTGGTTGCCGTGCAGTGATTGAAATTTTTTTATTATTACTATTACACTACGCTGTGGTCCCTATCTGTATATAAAAGTGGTCCCTGGTCAAGAAAAGTTTGGGAACCCCTGCTTTAGACACAGTCCCCCTTATGAATAAACATAGAATAGCTTTATCCAAGTAATAACCTAGTAATAAAGTGACATCTGTCACATTCCATATTAAAAAACACATAAAAAGTATGGAATTTGACAGATGTCAGTTTATTACTAGGTTATTACTTGATTAAAGTTATTCTATGTTTATTAATAAGGGGGATAAAGTTTAACAGTAGGACTCACCTTGGTGGCGGTCCGCTTGTAGTAGTTCTTGATCTTGGTGCACATGCCCACTTGCGAGATGAGCGGCGGATGCTCCTCGCAGAACTCCACCAGTATCAGGTCGCCGTCGCGCCCGCTCAGGTCCTCGGGCGTGCGCATGAAGAACACGTCGCCGCCGCCGGACGCGAGCCGCTCAGCTTCCCTTTGCTGAAGTTGGGAAAATGGTGTGTTATGACATCGCTCGCCTCAGCGGTCCTTATAGTCTGTATATGGTTGTTTAGTAAAATCATGTGTAATGCCGCACGAGTCGAATAATCTAAATAATTTAAGGCCGATAAAAAGTGTCAGGTATTTTTTTTAGTCATCGAGTTCCAAGCTTTTTACTAATAATATAGTACAATGTTCTTTAATATATTAAAAAATCTTGAAAATTAAAGATTTATAAATATTTATTTAGTTAACTAAAAATAGAATACCTATAATTTAAATACTTTATATAGATAGCTTCAAAAATGGAGGCTAAAATAACTTTTATACAGATAAGGTATTACCTTGGCCTTCTTATTAATGTGTTTGACCAGCGGCTGCACGGGGTGGGGGCCGCTTGCGGCGAGTGGGCCGTACGTGAGCTTGCGCATGGCGGGCCGGTGGAACGCACGCAGGCGGGCCGGCCCCATGTGCGTCTGTATGAACGGCGCGCGCAGCTCCACTACTGGCGTGCTGTGCTGTATCAGCTGCGTGCCCACTTTGAGGCGCGGGTTCTGAGACTTCGCCTGGTAGAACCTAAGATATATTATACCATAATAGATATTATATCGTCATTGTCAACTTTTATTTTTTACAGTATTACCTTGGATTGGTCAATATTCGTACATCACATCACATTAAGAGGTAGTGCCACGGTGAATGCATGAATGAATGCGCGATCCGGGAGGTAGAGGTATATTCATACCACTTACATGACACCAGCGTAAAATGACAGCTGTGCTATCGCGTTTCGTGTGCTGTGTAAGTAGCCGGTAGCCTAAAGCCGGGCGGTAGGTGGGGCGGAGGATGGAGGACAACGCTTCTGTGTCTCTGTGCGGATGTATATGGGCGTTGGCGTGAAAACGACTCTGACTGCTCGTTTGCCTTCTTATACTATAAAAAAAAACATGAATATAACGTACACATCATTAGAGATGTTGAATGGATCTCTGTCGGGTGATTTGGGCGGCGGCGGCGGCGCGTCCTCTTGTAACACGTTGATGACGCCGGCTTTTCCTAGCAGGATCTTCGACTTCTTCACGTGGGGGTGAGGTATCTTCACCTTCGGGGCAGGGCCTCTTTCTATAAAGGGCGCGTGTTAAATAAAAACCATCACTATGCCACATTACTATACCATACTACTACCACCTTAATCAATGTCATAATGCGTTTTCGGCATCAAGTAGTTCCACGTTACATTACGATTCGAATGGCAACGCTTCCACCGCTTCCTAACGTGAACCGTAGCCAAATCCCAGGAATAATATTACTTAAAGGGCTAGAGTATAAAATAGAGAAGCACTTTATACCTACTACATATGCGCAAACAGCGACGCTAACTTGTTATAAACCATTGTCTATTAGTTATATGTATTCGTGGATGTAATTTATTAAATACGGCTTTTGTATTTCTTAAAACCGTTACAAGACTGCGATAATCAAGTACATACATATCATACATACCCGGCGACAAAAATATAAGGGCATAGACAGAAAAAATATTTATTAACCTTACCTCGAGTAATCTTCGATGGATCCACATCATCGGGTATGCCCAGTATGATATTCTCGTCGTTCGGGTCTAGCGTCAGTATCTTAGGCTTGGGCACACGCGGCATGTTCTCCGCGTCCCATATCACCTCGTCCTCCCAAGTGCCGTACACCAGTTCCTCGTTCTCCACTGGGAATATGCTGTACCAGGTGTTGTCTTCGCCGTCCGCTGTCGCGCTGTTTGCTACGGACCTGGAAGATAGAAAAAAACTCTGACTCTCCCACACTTCGTACATATTTAGTAAGAGCTAGCGCGGAATTGGGCCGGCAGGTAGCTTACACGATATTCGATACCGGCGTAAAATGAGAGCTAAGCTGTTGCATTTCGTACGATGTCAAGTATGAAGACATTATCGTCCGTCGAAAAGTCCGGTACCGACTCTTTTAGAAATGCAACGCTCCGACAATAATGTCGACAAAAATAAATTGCCATTTACGCGTACGTTTATTTATCTCAAGTACGTGAATTCGAACTCGTGCGTCGTTCTGTACGCAACAACGACGCTCAATTATCTCGACACGTCGACAATCGAGAATCGACTCGCGTTTTACGCGCGAGTGATAAAACGCGCAGCAGCGTCTGGACGGGAAATAGGTAAATAGGAAATAGGTAAATTTTTGGTAAACTAGTATCTATCAAATTATCTGTCATATAGTATATATTAGTAATAATAAGGAGTTTAACAGATTCTAGTTTTATACTTAGAGAAAAAAGTTAAAATTTATTTATTTTAAGGCCCTAAATGTCAAGACTAAAAAAGAAGAACATAGCTTGTGTACGTACGCCTGTGGCTTCGGCGGCGCGAGCGCGGGCGGCTGCGGACGCGGGTGCGAGAACTGCTGCGCCGTGCGGCTCACGGACGTCGGCACCCAGCCCGCCGCGTTACTCTTGCTGTTCAGGCGGGCGAGCACCTGTGGACATAGAGGTAGGTAGTGCCACGTGCAGTCATGTCAGCGAATTGAGCCGGCCTCTCGCTTACAAGATACCGTACCGGCGTAAAGTGACAACTGTGCCTATGGACCATGGAGGGGGAGGATGCCAAATAGCCAATTGAAGGACGAAGGGAAGGGCTATCTATCTAACCTCTATGCGTATATCTATGGGCGTCGGAAGTCATAAAAATGGCTGTAGCTGCTCGTTTACCTCCTTACCTTAATATACAATTACAAAAAATACCCAAAAGCCTCCTTTCATTTTGAAGTGAAAATCTTTAATATATGCGTTAGGTCAGTGCAAAATATTATGAGTTTGGGTCATTTAAATACTACGTGGAACACACAAAGCACAGGTATGTGCTACTAAATACAGGTTATTGTTATTCGATAGTTTTGAGTTTTCACTTCTATCGATCATCAACCTGCCACAAATAAATTATTTTCTAGATTCCAGCTTTCAATTTCAGTCTATGCCTATCTATGCTGTTTGTCATAAGACGAAACCACGTGTAAATTGCTTCACTGATAAGAGAGAAATATTATCGACCGCTTTTTTCAGCCTGGTGTGTCCCACTGCTAGGCAAAGGCCTCTCTCTCCTTCTACTTCTCTCTGTGACGTTCTATAAAAATCTTTGTGATTGTTTACCTTTTGTTTAATCTCGCTGCCGTCCCATATGACGTCGTCCTCCCACTGCAGCTGCGACACCATGAGGAAGGCGTCGTCCGGGAACCCGCTATCCGGACTGTCCGCGCTCTCCACTTCTTCTGTAGCCGTGTCTTCCGGTTCCGGCGACGGGGCCTGATGTCAAAAGTTATTACTAAAAATATGTATTATGCGTTCCCATAAACTGTCACTCGGCCCAAACTGGAGTGCAGCGGAATTGGGCCAGCATCGGCGTAAGTCGCGTCTCGTGTGGAATATGAGTTTCCGGTGGTCCATGGGGCAGGAAGGAGGTCAACTCATCTGTATAACTTCGGTGCGGATGTTTAGGCATTAGTATTTGCCGTGTATTCTCACCTAGACTTTCAACCCGTAGTCGATAGTATTTGCCGTAAGTATTCTCGCCTAGACTTTGAACCCGTAGTCGATAGTATTTGCCGTGTATTCTCACCTTGACTTTGAACCCGTAGTCGAACCCCTCCCCCGTCTCTGGCACGTTGAGCATGTCGTACCACGCCTGCGCGGGCCCGAACCGCCAGTGCGCCGGCGTCGGCCGCTGCGACTTGTCACCCGCTGCCGCCGCGTTGCTGTCGCTCTGCGACGCGCTCTGGTTCTCTTCCATTGGCCTGTAATTCGTATATTTAAGATTACTCTTTAATAGGGATCAAGCTTCTAGACTGCCACGCTAACTAGTGGTTGAAATGTGAACCGAATACTAGCTACCGAATAAATTTTCGGTTGTACGTATGATATGACATATATCAACATGTCATTGTCATTGTGATTTGCTTAGTCTTTTGCTAGCACTTGATTCATAAAATGATGAACATGCTTAGGTCATATATGATCACTAAAACAGGTCTAGTACCCTTTACGACCTTCATTGATAGAACACAATACAAAGATCCTCTATCCACATCCATACTTTTTATAGTATAAGGAGGCAAACGAGCAGTAAAAGTAATTAAAATTATAGAAACAGGTAATGCCACGCTGCACGCCGCATGCGTCGCGACCTTTAGAGGGAGGAGGAGGAAGAAGGGCCACACATCTATGTAACCTCTATACGGATGTCTATGAACGTAGGCAGTCATCAAAATGGCTCCGACCTCCTTGTTTGCCTCCTTATATTGTAGAAAAAATTACTTAAGGAATTTCTCTTCATCGTCGCTCGCGTACTGCGGGTCCTGCGTCTCGGACGGGTGCGGCGCGGTGTCGCTGGACGTACTGCCGCTGCGTTTGCGTCGTCTGCGCTTCTTCACGCCGCGCCATATCTGCGGCAGGCTCGACAACTTGCCCGGCCCGAAGAGACGAGAGAACAGGAGGACCTGAGGATTTAATGATGTTACTAAACACAGAAGAGCCTTTGTAATATAAAAACAAAAGAATGGACCATTCTTGTAATATTCATAATAGTAATAATAATAATGTTTATTTCCAAAAAATGTTTACAATAACTCAGACCAAAGTTGAGATGTCCTACTAAGTAAAACAATACTTGTGTCAGGAGATCTCACTCTTCCGTATATCTATTTAACATTATCACAATAATAACTTAACAAAATACTTAAGTTTAGTTTACAACACTTTTATTTGTGTTTATGTGGGAGTGTGAGAGTGCGTGTGTGTGTATGCGCAAGCTAATATTATATGTAAAATCAACAGACATCAAACAGTTAGGTACAGTATAGCGAAGGACCTTGACTTTTGATATTTGTTTAAATTTATCATACTATTATGAAGGTACCTACTAAGATGACAAAGAGAATCTATTAGCAAATCAAATTCTCAGAACATGTTATTCTTAAAATTGACTTCAAACCATATACCTACCTATATTGTAAATTAAGTAAAAGGTTGCTACATTTCACCTGCATTGGATCGACATGCTCATGCCCCCTATGCTATAATAGTATTTTACGATACAACGGAATTAAAGTGGCGATTACAGCACGGTGTTTTGCCGGGGCGAGTGCGTTAAAACGCCGTGTCGCAATAGCCACGAAACTCCCGCACAACACACACAAGTGTAATTAATCCTCTTGAATGATCTAATATTAGTATTCAGTGTTAAGTATATTATATTTTAGACTTTACAACTGAAGAAGTTGATGACTATGATTCATACGAAAATTAATAATGATTATCCTAAACGTGTCCATAATCTTCAAGATTTACCACAATACTTGTCTCATATTGATGAGCAAATTACAAAATCTGTTTTTTATGACCCAGATGTTGGTTTGTATAGTTACTATAAATGCGTATGCAAATAGCGCACTAAGTCTCAATAATTGCACTTTGACTATTATTGATTATGGAAATCAAAAAGAAGAAAAATAATCCATCTGTATTTTGCTTAATTATTTGTTAATTATTATGATATGTAAATATAATAGTTAACATGCAGTAATTGCCTTTTAAATCCCTTTTACCTTAAAATACTATTTATTTATTTACCCCCATATAAAATTTTTGTGTACCTTTTTATTAACAAACCACTGTCAACTATATTTTAATGGGAGATAGACGTCTTTACCACACGCCGTACATTATTCCATACAATAATTTGCGCTTATTATCATGATTTACCTGCAGTTAAATGAGGATTAATTACACATGTAGTGTTAAAAAAAAAACAGAATAAGAAGCACAACATGTGTCTCTAAAAATGCTATTACCTAGATAGGTAAATTTTTAGGAGGTACTTACCTTATCTGGTCTAAAATCAGGAAATAGCTCAGTCACGTCCACATTTGCATATTTTGATGGCAGCATAGCAGCCAATGGTGTTTCCAACTTTCTGGGTCTATCTGATTTCTGCTTTCTAAAAATGTTACATTATACATTTTATTTTCTTTACATTTAGATCCCATTAGGGACCAAACTAACAAATTTCAGTTAACAGATTTAGAGGTTAAGGTTAAAGGTGCATTTGTGTAATAGTTTAGACTTAAGTAACAAGTAGATACTTGATATTTTAATAATTAACCTTTACAACTTAATATATCTGTGAAACCATTCATGTTATATTCTGTCTTATGATTATTTGGTAAAAAAAATACTCAGTATTGAGTATTTGCTTTTATGCTCTTACTATCAATGCGGATGGGAATAGAAATGTTTAAGATGTTTGATTTAATAGTCTTAGGAGAATACGCCAATAGTGATAAGGAAAATAGATAAAAGTTATTTAGTACATGTTGAAGTCGGGGCTTGTTGGTTTGTCAGGTTATTGACTACACCGACTCTACAGAGATATCTGCAATTACCATGTGTGTGGATAACCAGATGTGCCCTGTGTTAAAAAAAAATAAAGTGTTCTCAAGTTTACACTTACGGAACACTAGATGGAGGTGGCATAAGCCCCCCGTCACCTTCCATGTCCCCTTCATAACCATCATCATTGTTTCGCTGCTCGGACTGATTATTATCATAATCACTTTCCTTCCATTCAATGCTCTCCTCCTTTTCTACATTCTGTATACTGTCACATAAGCTTTCAAATGGTTCTTCCTTGTTTTCAAGGGCTTGTTTCATGTCTGAGTATCCAGATGTGTCACCACTGGTTGTCAATTCTAGTTCTTGCTTAACATTGTCATCCTGGCAAAGATAATTTTTTAAGTATTGAAACCAATTTAAATATTTTTAAAGTACTTGGTACTTGGTACTTTGAAATATTAAACTAATTCAATCAAGGTAAAGTATTTTTTTTTAATTATATTAATTTATAAAATTTATACTTTAGATGAAAAACATTAATGAATCATTTATACAAAATATTTTAATGGAGGTTGGTGCAGATATTGGATAATGAAACAAAATAATATCATTTTATCTATACAATTTATTTAATAATATTAGCTAATTTAAAGAAAATATGTTAAATTAAAAATTACAATAAATTTACATTAAAGAAAATATTAAATATTCATAAGTATTTTTTTTTAATCTGTAATATAAACTATCCTATCATTATTATAATACCTTTAACTGTGAGGAAAGACATATCTATGCAAAAAAATATCTAGGTCTGATGTAAGGGACCTTAGAGTGAAGAAGATACATTAAGAACTACATTAATAGAATTTTTTAACAGACTTGAAATATTTTTATGTATTGCACATGAAATTGATGATAATTGAGTTTATTACTTTCAAATTGCTTATAGTTGTTATAATCATTTCTTTGCAACAGCATCAACACCATTTACCTTTTCTTCATCTGCCACTTCTTCTGTGTCAAAGAAATCGACTGCAGATGGACTCTTCTCATTATAATCTGTAAAAAAATATTTCCTTTAATATATTTTAATTTCTATAATTTATTTATTTCTTATTATCACTATATTATAATAAAAAATAAATAAACTATAGTATATAAGTTTTTATTATATTCTATAATTAATTATTATCATTATACTTCTACATCTGTTTTCTGTGTTTACACAAGTATCAAATTAGGCATAGTTTTATTTGATTACTTATTTTGTGATATATGATACTAAGCATTATCAGTTTCCTGAAATTATGTGTAGTATGTATTCTATGAATGTATAACTTGATTTTGTTACAACACCCTGTTTTCCGAAGTTGTTTTACAAATATACTCAACATTGTAGATAACTAAACATTTACATTAGAATACATCTGCACAAATTTAGTCTTGGGGTCAGGGTGGTGGGATGCGGTGAGGCCCGTTTACCATTGCAACACTCTGCCCCACAGTTTGAATAGGAATTTCCAATATTCTAAAATTGCTGTGCTTGCTTGTTCATTCAACAATCAAAACTTTTAAAGAATGCTCTCGTTTATTTTTCTGTATGTAACATTCGCATAAATGCTCATTACATGTGAATGCTCAAGTTTATCAGCACCTTTATATGATTTATATATATACACATGTATGATAATGATCTCTTTTTAGAAAATGTGACCCCATTTTACATGAAGTAAAGAATAAAAATTAAGTATGCTGGTACTAGTGTTATTAGAAAACTACTACAAAAGCTATTTAAATATTATGGACCCTCAAAAACCCAATTTTCGTGACGACGTTCTCCTGCGCCAAACCAAATATATCAGTAATATACATATCCATGTTTCTGTACCTTTATCTTCATCATCGATACATGGTTCTTGTTCCTCCAAAACTTCTGAAAGCATTGACCCCAATCCTAAGCGATTTAGTGATGAGAGCATTCGCTTTGATTCACCATCAAGTAGTTCATCATCTTCTAGCTGTCCCGTCTCATCAATATTTCCAAACAAGAATCCAGTCAAATCCAGGCCGGACTGGCCCTGGTCGTTTGGATCATCACTATCACACATTTTGTTGTTCTTATTTGCATAGGAAAACAGGTAAAGCCAATATTTTTAAAGAAGCTAAAACAAATAATTTAATTTTATTTGAATAGATTTGTGTAGTAAAAGTTTTAATTTAGTCCAATTTACGACAACTAACTTTTCATGATTTCACAACAAGCTTGGCATTTCTTTGAGAAATTGACAATTACTTATTACTGACATTTGACAACAAGCATTTAGCACTTGACAGCCATTACCTGACATTTTAAGCTTTTTACAAAATTTAAGTCTATATTCCGTTTTGCCTCTGTGATTCTTCTTGTACATTTATTGAGTAAAAATAAATTTATCATTGCATCATTGATTTGTCTGTAAATCTGAACATGAAATTGTGAGTTTATGGGAGTTAGACACTGGCGCTAGTGTTGTATTTCTGTCGAGGCCACGTATAAAGCCAAGGGAAGTGGTAAATGTGACATAGATTACCAAGACGAACGCCAAATTCACTATTGTAGTAAACATTATTTAGTTCATGTAGGTACACAAAGTAAAACAAACGTAGAATGTTTCCAACATTGTTACGTTGATAAATAGGACCTACTTATTCCCTAATGGAATTTCTTCCAGTAGATCTACTTATATAAGATTAACGTGTATGACAATCTATGACAATATAGCTATTACTGAGGTATCCGAAAATAATAAAGTAAGGAAAACGAAACGAAATGAAAATCGTAAACAATCTGACTTTGTCCGTTAATCTGAATCGGTGTTTGTCTTTCGTAGGTACGCTATTGCGTACGAAAGACAAAGTCAGAGATTGATTCGCGTGACAGGGCAGCGCGGCGCGGCGGTCCGTACAGAAGTTAAGAACATTTTGTGCGCCGGTTGCCATTTGTAATTTGTGAAGTGTGAACAAGTTCATTTGTGTTTGGATTGTGTTTGAAGTTATTACGTTCCGTTTTCGTTTCGTTAAGTTATTTCTTTGTCGCTGTTTTGTTTTTTAGTTAGTGTTTCTTGTTGGTTTTCATTATTGTAGGTAAGTTGAAAAATATGTAGCAGTCGTAGGACTTCCACCTTAACATAGCGAGCTCAATCCCATTGAACTTGTGTGGCTTGACGTGAAGAGACACGTAGCGAGCAATAATACCTCATTTAAATTTGAAGATGTAAAAAATTTGCTACAAGAAGGACGTCAAAATGTATCTACTGAGAAATATCGGAATTGTGTGGATCATATCATAAACATAGAGAATAATTTCTATAGCCACATTGACCACATAGTTGATACTACAATTGACAATTTTGTGATAAATACGGCTGATTCAAGATCTTCTGACTAATCGTTTTCCTTTACGACAGATGACAACGACGATTAGAAAACGAACGAAAAAGTTTCATGTAATGATACTTGTATATAATTTCTTAAAATAAAATGTTTTGAACTCCTGAAAGTTTGTTTACATTCTTTATCTCGTAACGTTGGCCTTACTTTACAATATAATATAATTTGTACTTTTAACGTCTTAATTAACCAACTGCGCTAAATAAATAAAAGGACGTGCAGCGAAGTACACGAATGCGCGCGAACCAATCGCGAACTAACTCGACCGGCGACAATCCATTTTGCGATGTACCGAAGGATACCAAGAACCATATTGTCTATGTTTGCGTTAAGAGCGTGAGGACTCGGCGCCCGGTGCTCGCGTTCGGATCTCCGTTGGCACATTTGTATGAAGAGTATTTTATACTATGCTAGTATCTTTCTTTCAAATGGTGCGGTTGGGTTTGCGGATGAGGGAGTCGCGAGTACGCAAGTCTTTCATAAACTAGATCTTTATCATTACACTAGTCGCATTTCAGGATGGTTGTTACCTGACTATTCATAATAATAATTAATATAATAATAATCTTGACATTAATTGTTGAAACAACTCTTATAGCCAGTTATAGATGCTGATTATGAATGTGGAGAAAATTAATGACCCAAAGTTTTATTCCTTTGCCGTTGTAGATACGTCAAAAGTAAAGGGAACTCAGAAGTCATTCCGAAGAAATTTTGTGAATTCACTTAGAAACAAGATAAAATTAAATTATGAAAGTTTATAATGATTTTAGACTCGTATCTAATCGTTTATGTTATGACCATTTCGCTGTTTGTATAGTTTTGGGCACGTATTATCAGACAAAGCTTGCTTATATTATCAGACACTTCTTCCTGAATAAAAATAATATCATCTTATAATACGCAGTTTTCGAAAAAAAGTCGTTTGAGGGTTACATTTTTGCATCAACTCCGCATTTGTCCGGCACGGCTGGGGAAGTGGTAGCCGTACTTTTACGTTTCGTTTGGTTTTATACCATTACTTGGTTTCATTATTATTTTTTACATTCATTCATTACATTCAACAACAACATCTACTATCTCGCAAGCCTAGTATAGTGATGTGATTGGAGTAAGAATTTGCGACTAGAGTCACTCGAGTAAGATTGTTCTCTCACTCGAGTTATACTCGAGTAAGAAAGTCACTCGAGTTATACTGGAGTAAAAAAGTCACTCGAGTAAAAATGACAATCGAGTGACGAGTTCACTTCGCGACTCGAGTGTACTCGGCGACTCGAGTGTACTCGGCGACTCGAGTGTACTCGGCGACCCGAGTGTACTCGGCGCGACGAGTTCACTCAAATGAACTCGAGTGAACTCGGTTAACTCGGTGACTCGAGTTCACTCGGTGACTCGAGTTCACTCGGTGACTCGAGTTCACTCGGTGACTCGAGTTGACTCGGTAACTCGAGTGTAAGTTCACTCGAGTAGGATTTTTTTTCACTCGAGTAGGTACGAGTTTGACAGTTACTCGAGTGACTCTAGTAAAAACATGACTAGAGTCGCATCACTAGTAGAATATAAATTGAGCATAGGAATTGTACGAGCCACCTCGCGTGGCCGCGGGGCGCTTGGCCGCGAGCAGTAGCTGTAGTCAGTAGAACACGACGATTCTTAGTAGGTATACCTATACAATCTATGACGAGAACGACGATGCTCTTACAGTAAGAGGTAGCTTGCTGCTTGCTGTGCTGTCGCGTTTCGTGTTGTGTGTGTGTTTCCCGTTGTCCGTGAAGGACGAAGGAGGGCAATTTAATCTGTATAACCTGTGGATGGCTCCGACTGCTCTTTTGACACCCTAAACTACTACTTGCACCCAATCTATTATAATAATCGACATAATAATAATGTTGTTTATTCAACAAAATAGAGCTTTCAAACATAATGTTACATGATCATTATTACAATTAATTATATCTATACAATGTATGAATTTAATAACCGAGCCGACGGCGTCATTAGTGAAAGCAA
>LUGF01052348.1:186815-197456 GCA_001625245.1 Calycopis cecrops | reverse complement strand
AGCCGCCTTGAGTGGCCGCGCCGCGCGCGGTGCGATTGGCCGCGAGCAGTAGCTGTAGCCAGTAGAACACGATGATTCTCAGTAGGTAATAGGTTTACCTGTATAATCTATGAAGACGATGCTCTTACAGTAAGAGGTAGTACCATGCAAAGTAACCGAATCAAGGCGTCACGAACGGGGAGTTACAAGTCTATTAATCAATACCGGCGTAGATTGCTGTGCTGTCGCGTTTCGTGTGGTGTGTGTGTGTTGCCTTTTGTCCGTGAAGGGCGGAAAAGGGCAATTTAATATGTATAACCTGTATGCGGATGGCTCCGACTGCTCTTTTGACACCCTAAACTACTACTTGCACCCAATCTATTATATTCTACATAATAATAATGTTGTTTATTCAACAAAATAGAGCTTTCAAACATAATGTTACATGATATATCATTATTACAATTAATTATATCTATACAATGTATGAATTTAATAACCGAGCCGACGGCGTCATTAGTGAAAGCAAATATGCGGCCAATGTACATAAATTGAATGTCAACGTAGAGGCTGGCCACAACTTGAATACCTCTGTGTAATATTGCAATCATCATCATCAGTAACACTTATCCGTCCACTGATGTACAACTGCACTGTGATCGTTAACCCACCGAGTAATGCAGTGTCATAGACCGCAATAATTACTAAAACTTTGAGTTGATAATTCGAGAGAGTTGCTTTTATTGGAAGGAGGTAGATATTAGCACGTCCATCTTAACTGGGTCCAGAGATCGACTAGACATGGTAGAGCCTATCTAGGCCCCCTGATGAGGCCCCCTTTTTAAAGGTGTCGCTGTATACTGAGTACTGACTGATCAAGTCTTACACGGCCGAAGTCACCCGTGGTGCCTTGTTTTTTCTTACGTTTGCTCTTTCAGCAGTTACGGTTAAAATACTTTGTTTATAATATGACTGTAATAAACTCTGACTCACTGACCTCACTAAAACTGGCTCCACTGTGTCCTTGTGAATAAATAAATAACTATAAAACTTTCTCGCATTTAACCACATTCAAGTTTTATTACAGTGCAGTGCAGCGATACATATAAACTAATGTCCTCTCCAAAGAGTCCCTTTAAAATTTTCCTCGCAAAAATTTACTAGAGATTTTAATATGAGAATTTATGAAAATATTATGTGATAATTGATACCCGAATACTATTTCTAATTAAATAATCAAAGTGATCCAAAGTAATGAGTGATCTGATGTGTTTTTAGACTTGCTAAGTCTTACGTAAGAAGAAATTAAAGCTTAGGTACGTTGAAAAATGTGCTATAGTGAAACAATGCGCTCAAAAAGATTATACCTAATGTAGTAATTTTTAACTTCGCGAAAGCGCTTCACTAAGAACTGTTCCATTTCATGTATTTGTATTTTGTAACAGCTCTGTACCAATGTCTATGGGCGGCGGTAGTCACTAAAGACCTGCTTGCCCCCCATAATATATAAAAAAAATACGTGCTAGATGTACGTGCTACTTTTAAAAGTAGAAAATCCTATCTTTGAAAGTATACGCTCATTTTGTTCGAAATGGACCACTTATATAAAATTTTAATGCTTTTATGAGTAGTAATTATAACTTTTGGTTTTCTTGACTTGACTTAAAAATGTTCTTTATGTTTTATTTAGAAGTATAAAGGTTTAAAAAATTTGCCAATTAATTATAGTTCGGCAGCCAACTAATTAATTACACAACCATGTAAATATGCAGAATCAATTTCACGAAGGAGTATTAACGATGTACTCATTTAGTTAAGCCTATTACAACTATAACGTCTATTATCCTTTCAAATTGAGTTTTACGTGCTCCAGTGATTTGAGAAATTAAGTGCGAATTTACATACGTATACTAGTTAGATCAATATAATATGTTCAAACTAGTTGTGGCCTATATTTTTAACCGCGTAAAATCTGTCACGAAGGTACCTTTTATGCCTTAAAGATTTACAGCATCTTTATGTTTTTAAATATTGTAGTACTGTAACGTATAGCAGAGGCATAGAACCTCGTTGGCCGAGTACGAATAGAACCTCTGAAAGTGTTATATTTTTTAATAAAAAATATAATAATTCAAGTTTAAACTTTTTCTAGAACAATTCGGAGACGTCTGTTTGACAGAGAAAAATATAGATTCATTCCAATACGGGGTCTGGGGGACAGAGCCTCTCCGAATATATAACTGAATAATTGCGAATGGAGAATGTGAATTAGGATAATATAACGAGATTGTATCTTAGTTGAATAGAGAAAATATACAATTAAATAAATGCTATAATTATCACTACTCTTCAATGAGAACTCTTGGAAGTTCTCATTGAAGAGTAGTGATCAGCCAGATGGCACAGAATTAGAAGATTAGGCAGTAGTAGTCTAGTTTTATAGGTAATACTGCTGCAAGAATAAACTACGCCCCGAGAGAAGTATGCAGCAGCTTTACAGTACCTACCTATGATACAAATTTCATTCAAATTGTCTCAGTTGTCTTACATGAAACGAAACAAACACATATGTGAACAGTTTATAACAATAAATGTGAAAGTTTTCATGCATACAAATTATGTGTATACATATTGTAGTCTATATCTGAGACAAATTTCCATCACAGTGGAACCGTTTTGCGTGACAGAATAACAAACGCTGCATGCATACAAACTTTCGCATATAATATGAGATGCGAAAATTTGTATGCGTATAAACATACGCATTTATGTAATCCCACACAAATGGAAAGGACACCCTTCCGATACCAAACCTTGTCGCCCGACGACCGCATAAACCGAGCCGATGAGCTCATGCTTCTTTTCCATACTAAAAGTTCAAGTCAGAAAAAAATACAAAAATGGAAGTTTTAACTTAATTCTGAAGTGATAAGTGGGGAATACCGCCTAAGCGATCGACCGTTATTCCTATGTTAGTGGCCATTTTTCAGATTCGTATTATTTGATATATTTAACACGATGGCGTATTTGTCGCATTTATAAGCTGCTTCATATTAATGTTTTAAGTTTACGCGAATGTTACTTATTACAATAAAAAACTTTAACGGAGTTTATCGCGGGTTATTTAATTATTTTACAAGCCTGACGTTTTAGATGCTTAAGGATCAATTCACACCAAAAGCACGGCGAAGCGCAGTGAAGTGGAGCGCACTTTCAGTGTCATATAAATTTAAACTTTATTTTCATTACTGCAGTACTTATTATCGAATTCTCGCGACTTCCGCGCGGATTCCAGCGACTTCTCGCGCAGTCGCGGGAATCCGCGCGTCTCGTTCGAGTTTCTCATGCGAAAAAGTAATTATTATAAAGTTGAAATTCATATGACACACAAACTGCGCTTCGCTTAGCTGCGTTTCGCCGCGCTTTTGGTGTGAATTGATCCTTACAGCAACCTCGTCCAACCGACCATGGTTGCTGGTAAATAATTAATTAACTAAACCGCGATACAATTCGTTAAAGTTGTTTTATTGTAACAAGCTGCTTCATTTTTAAATCGGAGCCACATGGATATTTTTTTTATGGTGTAGTGGGCAAACGAGCAGTCGGAGCTATTTTCATGACCACCGACGCCTATAGACATCCGCATAGAAGCTATACTGATGCGCTGCCCTCCATTCTCCTCCCATATCCATGGGTCGATGGCTACTTACATACCGCAAGAAACGCGATAGCACAGCTGTCACTTTACGCCGGTCTCGTGTAAACGAGAGGTACCTCCCAGGTCGTGCCGGCTCAATTCGGCTGCATGCAAGCATGCAGTGCGGCACTACCCCTTACTAAAGGATATGTTAAGATTTAAAATTAAGATTACAACATATCCAAAGTGGTTTTGTGCAACTCGCTCAAGCCAATCGGCAGAGATTGCAGCTACTACTTGGCAAATAACATGATGCCTCAACGAGTATTTTTAGAATTTTCTGAATATATTCAATATCTTTAGCACGAAAATTCTTACGTTATTTTTAAGTGCATATCACTTTTACGCAAGTTAGTGGACAAAACTGCATTGCGGTCGATTACAGCCGTCCGCGTCGTGACCATGGATGAAGGTACAACCATAAAAACCTAGTTTTAACGATGACTATTGACTACAATTTTTGTATTTTGCGCGTTTTGTATGGCTCGTGTTGTTGCTCTGTCGATAAGGTACAATTCGTCTATTTGTCAGATGATCGAAAAAAACCGGCCAAGTGCGAGTCTGACTCGCACACCGAGGGTTCCGTAATCCAAACGTAATGCATGGTTTTCAATTATTGTAACTTTACGCCTGCCGTTTAAGTTGACAAACGTATATAAGCGGTTGCTCACACACATTTAGTAGGCAACGAATTACAGTTATAAGTTGATAATGATTTTTCCAATGATCTACATAATATAAATTACTAGTTTCAGATTTATTCCTATATGTGTACTGTAAGGTCTTACTTCTTGCCAAATTTCAGAATTCTAGCTCTACGGGAAGTACCCTATAAGTTTTGGAAAAAGTGCGTTTTCATACAAAATATGTGCATAAATGACTATAACTTTTTATTGCGTTAACTTAGAAGTGTGATTTTTTCAAGGCATCAAGACGTAACTGACCTCCGTATTTGACAGCTTAATCAGCTTAATCCTTTCATGCGTTTTAGAGAAAAAGGTCTTGACAGACGTAAAGACGGACAACAAAGCGATCCTATAAGGGTTCCGTTTTTTCTCTTTGAGATACGGAACCCTAAAAACGCTTCATCTTATCAAGCGTGGCCTCCTCCATAAGTTCTTTGGTCCATAGGGGAAAGGGAAAAAAACTTAGCAAGTCACTAAAACCAAGAATAAAATGTCCAATATATACAACTTGATTTCCCGATTAATGACTGCCTGTCTCTACACATCATCTTATACACAAAAATGGTGGCGCAAGATTTGTAATTTACACACTTACCTATTTCCTACAGCCTCATCTGCAATTTATTCTCCTGAGTGTAGGGCCAAGCCACTGCTACTAAACCGAGAAATATTATTCGCGTTCATATATTGTGAAAGATACAAGGCATAGCTATATTTTTTAAACTTTACTTTTAGTTTAATAGTCGTAAATCGTTTAGTTTAGCGGAAGTTATTTACGCGCGCAAGCCGCAACACGTTCTCGGATTGCTACTGAAATGTTTATCGCTATTTATTGCTGCAACTGCAATAAAAATGTTGGAAAAACACATTAAAGATCTAAAGGAGGCACGCGGGACGACTGCGAGATTACACAAACTTATTTTACTTTGTGGAATTACGTATTAAGCCGAGTTGTGAAAGACATTGACATTCTCGCGGCACAATCTTCGAATAAACGATCAAATTTGATCTAAGATCAAAACATGTAATAAATTCAAAAGAGCGTTTTTATATTTGATCGAAGAATAAGGCTATTATAAAATATGTACTTACTTTACCTTACTTTGGTGGGTACTTATTATTCTTCTTCTTTCGGGTCAGTGTATCAATTTTTGCCTGACCAGTAGCTGTGGCGTCATTGGTTGCGAAATGACCGGCCAATGTAGTTACGAGCTGACAGATCGGGCTCGTCATGAGACACTCCATGGACTGGGTCGGCCACCTATGTACACTATGTTCTGGGTGCCTCCCTCCCGGTTCACCCAGGGCCGGTTGGATGGTGCGTAAAAGCATTTTCCCTTTGACAAAAAAAAAGCCCACCTATGTACAGAACTTTAATTTTAGTAGTATCTAATATTTACTTTAAGGTATACAATATGGTCATTATTTTTTTTATTTCATTATTCTTTTTGTCCCTCTCTTCCAACGTAATGTGTAATGTATATAGCCCATGGGTCCAAGCTTGACTTCATTTAGGTACAGGTACAACTAGGCTTTTCCCAAGATGTCGGAGTTCATATTGGTCTACTCAGCCTCACAGCTACAATAAGGCATGAAAAGGTGTAGGTTATTAATTATAATATATACATTTGTGTCTACCAAATATTATATATTTGGTAGATCTGCCGTATGTCTAGATTAGACATAGGTCAGGTATATCTAATATTAGGTATCATATATAGTATAAAACAAAGTCGCTTTTCGCCGTCTGTGTGTCTTAGATCTTTTATATTAAGCAAACGATTTTGATAGGTGTTTTTTATAGATAAAGTGATTCAAGAGGAAGGTTCATGATATGTAGGTATTATAACTCAATTTTTGAAGGCCGAAATCCACGCGGGCGAAGCTGCGGACGGAAGCTAGTATGTAATGTATATTTGGTGCATAGCACTACCTCCTTTGCACACACATCGACACGAAAATTCTGGCTTCACGCCACTTTCAGGCAGCGCCCTGCCAACTCCGTTGATCAGAAATCCGGGACGGCCGAAAAAAAAGCATATTACCAGATTCAAGTTCTGTAATGTCATGAACAATATGAGATTACAATAATTAAATTTTGCCACTGCGTGCCGGGAGATTTTACCTGCGTTCCTGGAGCCGGGAGATTTTAAAATCTATCTCCGTTTTCCGGGAGAATCCCGGAATTCCGGGGGAGTTAACAACCCTACCCGGCATTCTGATCATGATACATCGATTATAATATTAGATACTATTATATTCGGTTCAATGCGATATATTATGGGTTGATACGATAATATTTTTCAATGGTTGAAAATGAAATCGGAAACGGTAACGAATATACATCAAGTATAGCTTTCCTACAGTCGCAAACAAAATAAAAACTATTTGGAACTTTCCAGACCCTTCTTTATATTTATGAGGCTCTTTTGTACCTACATCAAAATATATGTAAATATTACCTCAACCGAATGTTACA
Source organism: Calycopis cecrops (assembly GCA_001625245.1). Classification (NCBI taxonomy): domain Eukaryota; kingdom Metazoa; phylum Arthropoda; class Insecta; order Lepidoptera; family Lycaenidae; genus Calycopis; species Calycopis cecrops. Next base: position 190,615 of record LUGF01052348.1, on the reverse strand, counting down.
TTAAAATGCTGGAGATCGTTTCGACGAAAATATATTCTAACTTTATGAATTTGTATTTTGAGGACGTTGAACCGTGGAAATTATAGCGTTGGAAAATTTATAGTACGTTCATCCAAGTGAATTCTAGTGTAGTACTACTAGAAAGTCCTGACAGTCATCGAGTTTAAGTTTGACCCTGTTATAATACCTCGAAATTTGTTTTCACTTGATACTTAGGTTGTTCAATTTACTTGAATAAAGGATGACTATGAGTATCGTTTCCAAAATTGATTAAATATTACAGAAAGCACTGTGCTGTACTACAAAGAACTATAACTACATATTAAAAGGTAGTTAAATGTGGGAGATTCTTCTGCCCGCTCATGACACTAAAATGACAGTTGTGCGTGGTATTTCGCGAGGATAACCTCACGAAATACGACAGCACAGCCCAACTCGCAAGAGAGAGAGGGCAGTATATCTGCCTGACAACTATGAGGATATCTATTGCGTTGATAGTCATCAAAAGTTTCCAATAGCTCGTTTGCCCGTATGAACTTAAATATTTTTTTCATATTCGATCCCCTCTCTCCTTATTTAAGTATTATTAAAATTACATACGCTTGAAAATAAGAATAAGAAAATAAAATTAAAATAATAACCAAATGAAAAATCTTGAAAGTCCTGAAGTCTTGAAAAGTAAAAGCTTTTGAAATGGAATTATTTCTCATACAATTTATTATAAACATTATAGTAATATAATATAAGTTTTTTTATAAATAATTATATTATTTATAAAAAAAAACACACACACACATCCCCTAATTAAAGTATTGGAAAATTTCCAAAATAACTATTTTGATACGCGAGTAACACCGACAAAATCGGCTTTGTACCAGCTAAGCCCAACTGTTTAAGCAACTCGGCTTAAGGTTATTCAACGCTCTAAAATAACAAAACTTTCTAGACTTTTAATTAAATCTCTATTTATAGAAGTAGGTACTAGTTGTACCATGAGCCCGTTGCTACCAGTGGCGCCATTGGTCGTACCAACCCAGAAATCTTCGTGCACTCATGCAGAACAACTTTGTTAAAGATCATCACATGATAAAATATATAGTTTATGATTCTATAAAGAACCTATAGACAAACATTCATTTTTATATATAAAGATAATATGAGGCGATTGTGTTTTTTCTATCATAACTTTAATCTTATAACAGCAAATTGATTAAAGTTAAGCAATGGCTTGGTTTAAAAATATCTTTACCTTATTATATTGGTTCATTTATTTTAATGACTAAGGACTGCTAATACTTCACTCTAAGGAAGGAAATGTAAATAGTATGAGATCAAATACTCCAAACACTAGACTTTTCAATAGTCAATCTAGTCAAACCCTTACGATTGCCGTATGCTTATAACAATATTATCGTAGACAGAGGAAAAATATATTTTCTCTGGCTATAAATATTATATTAATAAACTAACTTTTGCCAGCGAATTGATTTATGAAACAGGAAATGTGAAGATTTCTGTTATTGATGGATTTATTGAAAGGCGACTTATTAAGAGTCAATAACAATTCTTTATTGCAACATTTCATTAACGGATAAAGTCAAACACGGGTCTAATTTATAATAACGACTAGCTTCCGCCCGCAGCTTCGCCTGCGTGGATTTCGGACTTTAAAAATGGAAGTTCTCAATTTTTCCGAATGAAAAGTTCACAGCTCCTGCCCCGTAGGTGATAGCGTGATATTATGTAGCTTATATGTTATTCCGACCTGCTAGTAATATTTATGCAAAATTTGAAGTAGTAGTAGTAGTAGTAGTAAATCCATGCAGTACTTTTTTAGTTTAGTCCGGACATAATATGTACAGACAAAAATTCTTAAAACTATTTTTTTGGCTTTGATATTGATTGTAGATCACAACTAACAACAACTTAGCTTGTAAAAAAGTATAAATTTCAAATTTCATAATTCCATAATGGGATAAGCAGGTCCTTAGTACCAAAATTTCTATAACTAAATGTTTTTATGTTCATTTTTCCGTGTACAGAAATTGTTAAATAAATAAATAAATAAATTCATCACATGGTACCATTATCGAGATCAGAAGAGAATGTCATCCCCCAACAACATTTTATCGGGTTAAGAGGTATCACAAGATACACTTTTTGTGCTCCAAATATCTATTTATGCATTTATTTTTACATGTACCACATTAGGTCGCAGGCGAATAAAAACAACACAAAATCATCCCTTGGCATCCCACAGGTAATTTTCTTCGCGATAAAACTATCTAGGTATGTTCCCTTCTAACCATATGCCTAATTTCATAAAAATCTGATAAGTAGTTGTAATGTGAAGGAAGTAACATATAAATTAAAGTCAACATCCCATAGCATCCCACAGGAACATTTTTTTGGGTTAAAAATATCCCATATGTTAATACAGGTTCCATACAAACCATATGTCAAATTTCATGAACATCTGATAAGTAGTTTTAGCGTCAAGGAGTAACAAATATATTGAAGTCACCATCCCATAGCATCCCACAGGAACATTTTTTCGGGATAAAAACCCGTCTATGTGTTAATCCGAATTACCCTCTATGTGTGTGCAAAATTTCATGAAAATCAGTTCAGCAGTTTTTACGTAAAGAAGTAACAAACAAACAAACAAACAAACAAACAAACAAACAGACAAACTTTCACATTTATAATATTAATAAGATATTATTTATCTACACTAATGTTGTAACATTCTACTTATGTTTTCAATACTTGACTTATAATAACTACTGTTATAGCTCAGACAACAAAAAACTCAATTTAAGCAATTTGACATGATGTTATAATATCCAAATCGTTGTCGTAAAATCTCATTATAACACTGTGTGAGAGCGAGAGACAGAGAGTGAGTGGTGAGAGAGCCTTATGTCAAAACCCTTAACAGCGCGCGCTCGCTCCTGATTGGCCCTGCGCGCGCTGCAGCTGCGCTCTCATTGGTTAGATTTTAATGTCGTCGAGGTCGCTGTGACGTAGGCTTGAATTTAATGTTTCGCAATATTTTATTAATTGATTAATTGCATTAGTGAAGATAAAGTAGTGTATGCAACTGCATATAACACGGGTATTAAAACACTCGTTTACTATTTTGAAACTCGCGTTCGCTCGTTTCAAAAACTCACAATCGAGTTTTAATACCCTTCATTATACGACAGTTGCATAAACTAGAGTGCTCGCAAGATAACTCTGCGCGCGACAGGTGGCGTACTTAATGTTGCCAGTTTAAGTACTGAATTTCACCTTTCACCAATGATTGGAAGTTGGGAACACAACCACAGCGATGGTCGTATGCAACTAAATTTATGTTCTTAGAGTTGATACAATTAATAGTACTATTACCAATGATATTACAAAAGAATAGATATGCTACGTTAATAGTAGGCGGCGTTCAAATATTGTTCCGTTGTCTACAAAATGACAAATCTTGTTAAATTTAAAATGACAAATCAAATTATAATAAACGTCAACTTCGACTGCAATAGATAATGCGGAACGTATGTAAAAGCAAGAGATAGTTATATTTTGTAGAGTTTTGTCCTTGAATTACTAATAAATCATAGAATATGCGGTTTAGCTATAGAAGCGACAAAAGGTTTATTAGAATGATAGAATGAAGTGTTTAATAAAAGAACAAAAAAATATCGTTCTCTATTTATTTACAACATATTTTTGATATATTATGACATATTTGACATATTTTTGAGAATAAAAATATCGTTTCCAATCATTGACATAAAGTGTATCTT
>LUGF01052348.1:139138-158756 GCA_001625245.1 Calycopis cecrops | reverse complement strand
CAGTTGAGTATCCAATATAAATATTTGTAATTCAAATCCTTCTCAAGCACTATGCTTACCACTAAAAATTTTAAAAAAATATTTGTTTCGTATCTGTATTAATAACATGTTAAGTCGTCTAAGGATTCTATCAACAATTTCTAAGCCCGTGTTCTTTGTTAATAAACACTGACTTCTTTACGTAGTTCATTACATTTTATATAATTTTTGTAAATACATAGTTTATCAAAGGTATATTAACATAACGACAAAAATTTTTTCTAAGCACGTTTTCGTTCTATCTTAAAATCGAGTTTATAAAAAAATCAATACGTTGTAATTATAAAGACGACAGTAATATAACTTAAATGTAAACTTCTCGCGCGATATCCTAGCGACATTTTAACCGATCGGAACAATGTGGATGATCAAATTTCTGACACAGTTGTTTTTATTATATAAGGGGCCAAACGAGTCAAGTTATACAAATGCGTATCGAATATCGATACACGGAGCGATTTAATCCGTAATATCCGTCGCATAGCATTGCCGTTTCTCACACCCCGTTGTTTGTTGGTCCCTCTTTGTACATCCATAAGGTTAGTTATTTCACTCCCCCTATATACCATAGCATTCTCTAACCTTCTTGTCCATTCGAGATAGTATGTTGTATGTATTATGGGTGTAAATAAATTATACTAGAAAATACGGGTTGCCTTCCCATGACTACTTTCTTCCATATATATGTATATTACACATAATGTTTGTGTTGAATATTCACAAAATACATTTACTCGTATTCAATTACTGGTAAAATTAGGACGATACATAATAATTTATATTATTGTATTAGTGTAAATATAATTACTCTGATAATGCATTGATAATACAACAAAGCGCTAGTGCGTTTTAGGTTTGTCTGTGGTTGACTGTTCGATTTACACAGCGCACTAATGTACAGCGCCTAATATCGCGCCGTTACAGACACCGCAATTAATGTGCAGGGTTTCACACGAGGGCCAGTCAGGTAATCAATGACGGGAGTGAAATGAATATTCTGTTTCAGATTTTCTGTTAAATACTTTTGACTTAGTTTTACTATTAGTTCTGATAAGTTCTGAGGTGGTTTCATGTATACTGAAATGATCCTGAACTTGACATTTAGTCATTTAATTTTTAAAATTAAATATCTAATAGGTACTATTTTTCAAAAGTACGTCTTTTTGTGTTAATAATTCCTAAGGAATGAAAACTTCAGGTCAGGTAGGGTTTGTACGAGCACAGTGCTAATTTTCATAATCATATCATCATCAGTTCATCATATATACCTATTAACTAGCTGCACGCCGCGGCTTCACCCGCGTTAGCAGCGTCATTTGCGGGGCTGATTTGTGAATCTAAACCATTCTCAAATCTCCTTCAATACACACATAAAATTTTGTCAAAATTGGTCCATTTGTTTAGGAGTAGTTTAGTGACATACACACGCACACAAGAAATGTATATATAAAGATGGCTGCGCTGTAGTCTGGTAAAACCTGTCTGCAATTAATATAGAATTACAGCTTCGACTCTGCAACCCTTTTTATAAACGGAGGTCCCATATATGTGCCAGTCGCTTCGATCCTTCGCTCTCCTTGTCCAGCTGACTGATTTTGTTGCCTTCATTCACCTTTATTTTTGGAGTACAACGTGGGTCTCCTTTTTACTTTTAACTTTTGAACGACTTCCTGCCTCGACAAAGGAGGAAGGTTCATTCCAAGGCTAACCTCACAGCATGAAAAAATATATTAGGTTGCCCAAACCTCAAACAAAAATGCCTGACCGAAAATACAATATGAAAGAAAATTATTATCTCGAAGATAAGGGGATCGCATAGAAAGGACTTGCAAATTCGATTATGTGCATAATATTTTATCGGGGTCACCGTGATCGTTCACATCTATACATATAATACAACTTTAACTGATCGCTGTCTGTACTTGTCATTTATATTTGAAAATTAGCAATGAGGTTTGGGGGCTTTTTTTGGCAAGAGAATCCAAAACAATGTATTCTTTATTTTGTCTGTTTTTCTGTTCGTCGTTCTGTCGTCTGTACGCTAATCTCAGAAACTGATTATTCGATTTGGGCGCAGTTTTCAGAAATATAAAGTAATGAGCATTACTCAATATTTTGACTTTTCATTTAAATTGGATAACAAATAAATGAGTTACGTCAATTTATGTCAATCACGTAATTTGTACAAAGTGAAATAGATATTATAGGGTTTAAATTAGGTTAAAAGCTTGTTAAATCCCCCATCAGGTTGATGGCCTTACAATGGTTCCCTTTTTATGCAGAACAGTTGCCTCCATATTTCTCCTCTAATGTGCCTCAGGAAGTTCACATAACCGCACGAAACGCGACTGCCAACATTCCTTGCCGACAATTCCTACCCGATGGGGCTGAAGTGCTGGAGGAGCACAACCTCTATTACTACTTAATTCCAAAGGGTAAATCATTATCCATATACAAGCTCACGTATTTTTTAAAACCTATTATACTGTTTGTGAGTCATTGTAATTGCTTAAAAAATATTTTTTCCCGTAGCGACTTGGAGGCGTTTCCTTCATAATTATAGTAGAATCAGTAGGCAATAGTGAATACAAGTTTGTTCATCCTTTATCGTTGAAATACATTTCAATTTCATGTGGACATCGAAATTGGAATGTCTATTCAGTTAACGTGAAATTAAGTTATGATTTATTGCTACTGTTTGTCCGCTCTCTTGTGACAATTTCATTTTGTATTTCAAACATCACGCTTAGTATTTAATTTGATATTGACTTCATCAATGAAAATGAACCGTTGCAAAACGATAATTAAATGTCTACTGGTTATAATATGTACTTCATAATAATTTAATCTTGAGCTAAGAACATCTTTAACAGGATTTAATAAAGTTCTTTACATTAATACGGACTCGAACCGGTTTTTGTTCTTAATTAATTTTATAGTTAGGTATTAAAATTCATATGTGGCAGAGATTATTTTTGAGCCTTTTAATTTGCAACTTCAACAGACGACGGTTAAATGGTTGATGATTATATTGATAGCATTTTTCGATTGTAAGTCCTATTTCTGGCTATATAGAGCGAAGTGCCGCGTTCCTTTACACGACGATCAACGTGATTTATCACTCAAGCCTTTCATCGTGTCTGCACCGGAGTTCTAAGAACTAGAATATAAAACTCATCAAATTATCGTATTTATGATTGCACTTATTTTCCCCTAGTTACAAACAAAAATGTTTTCTTTCTTTTCAGTTCTTCAGGAATTAGCAAGTCTCATAACTTACGATATAAATAATACTTGTGGTCTCCTTTTAAGTACGTAAAAGTACATACTTGTTACAAGAAACTCCACTATTATTTAACAAAAAAAAACTTTAACTGACATCTAATATATAAAATTCTCGTGTCACAGTTTTTGTTGCCATACTCGTCCGAAACGGCTTGACCGATTCTCATGAAATTTTGTGAGCATATTGAGTAGGTCTGAGAATCGGCCAACGTCTATTTTTCATCCCGATATTCCCACGGGATCGAAAGTTACGCGGGTGAAACCGCGGGGCGCAGCTAGTATATAGATTATAAATTATAAGTTTCAATTTGCAAGAACAAATGTTTATTTTTTTAAATTTATTACAAAAAGGGAATTAGGAAAAGCAAATTCCTCGAGAAGAGTTGGGCTTACCCAATTCGTCCATGGGTGTGCATTGCATTGGTAAAGGTACATAAACTATTTGTAACAATGAAGTGTGTTAAGTTGTGTGTGCCTAACAAGCGACTGTTTTAATCGGGTTTAAACCCGGAATTTCCAGCATTTCATAAAAGTATTGATGGCATTGTAGAGTTTTCCCTCTGTGAATATAAATTACCAGTAGATGATGTCAAGTTTCAAAATATGAGAATATCATTATTCACGCGCATTCACTCTTTAATTTTTTTTGAAACCTCGAGACATAATTGTTATCTAAAAAAACATACCTAATAAAGAATATTTTATACTTGCTCACGAGTCACGGGTAATCTTTCGTGTATCTCATTTTGTTTAAGGCACTCACAAGGGGATGATCTAATCGGGATAGAAATTATTTGGCATCCGTCACCGTGAAAAATGAAATTTGGGTATAATAACGATGTTAGCTTGACGCGCGTAGGTGTGAAGACTTCCGCACCAAAGCGATTTGCTGTTTTGTACTGATGGCATAATGAAACATATTTAAAAAAAAATCACTTGACAAAGGAACATCACAAAAGAAAACTATTTTTTATACAATTTTGTAGATATAAGGACATCTGAAACACATTAGTTTTGTAGAAAGACGGCTTCTCAGAACCAATGCAATATAAAGTTATTTCAAGTTCTTATAGATTCCTTGATACACTTCTTTTGGTAATCATATCAAGAAAATGATGACAATTAAAGTTTTAATAACTTTGAGTAATAATTATTAATCTCTCCGCTAACACGTCATTTAGACCCACCCAATAACCAAAAAATATTTATTAAAAACTTTCACATTTTTAATACCTACTAGTAGTATAAAAATTTTATAGCATATAATATATTAAAATATAAAAGTTAATACCAAATCCCAGTTGGCGCTGAATCTCGTCCACAAAGTCGCTTCCATGCGCTTATCTACGGGAAATTAGAGTTTCTGCAATTTTCTCGGTCGGAATAATTTTCCTGCGCGTTTTGAAATATTATTTGAATGCAATAAATTTATAAACGAGCAGATGGGCGTTCAGGTTAAAGATTCTATTCTATTTACACTGCTAAGTGGCAAATCCCTTTTAAATAATAACAATAATAATTATTTACATCATATTATATCAAAATATATATTATCATATATATACTTATTTTTCGTTTTCTACTGTGCACCACTTCCATGTAATTTTAATTTATCCTCTAGGCTAAGGTTGCCTGTAAGAAATTGCTGTAAAGTAATAAGGCCGCCTTTGTGTGCATACATAGTGTAACATATACTGTATTGCTTTTATTGTCTATAATGTGCGCAATAAAGAATATTTTCATTTCATTTCATTCATTTTTTATTATTTTTATGATAATTATTAACTTTGGACCCCCAGAGTTCCCGGGGTCCACGCGGCAGACCCCGTCAACGATGGCGAGAGGAGCTGGACTACTTCCGCCAAGATTGTCGCTGTCTGGCAGAAGATAGAGGTGTAGAAAAATTGTAAAGAGGCCCAGCTGTGGGTCACACCAGGTTGACAATCATAATAATAATTAAACTCTTTTTTATTAACTATTTTAACATAATATTAAAGTTATTAAATGAATATAGCCATTGGTCGTGACGGGTGTCGACAGTAACTTATTCCTGCCAGGTTATATTGTACTTTCATCATTTGCGCATTGATGACGCTCCGGGGTTGAGATTCGGCTTTGAAGGACTCGCGGATGAACTAGACTAAAACCCCTTATGTGAATACGCCTATTCGGAGGCTCCTGGATTTGTAAGCAGCGTGTACCTTAACGTTTAGGACAAAGACACCTGATTTCTCTCCGGTCGTGTCGGACCACCGCGCCGTCCTATCGGAATATGAGAATAAATGTAGAGAGTGCACTTGTGTCTGCGCGCACACTTGTCCACTATAATATGTCCTGCGCAGATGGCGTGTCTCTATAGAGTCGGTCGCCGTAGTCGAAATTCGGCTAGAACGACAATATTATAACTCTAGCTTACACAACATTGGCGTAAAGTGACAGCGGTCCTGTCGCATTTGGTATGGTGAGTAAGTAGGTAGTCGGTAGCCCATGGATGGGGGAAGAGGAAGGTGGGCAACGCATTTGTGTAACATCCATGCGCAGGTCTATGGCCGTTGATAGTCACGGACATAGCTCCGACTGCTCGTTTGCCCTCTTATACCATAAAAAAAAACAAAATCAGATGCTGAATCAGCGTCATTACGATACGGAATCTTTTGTTGTATAATATTTTTCATGGATTGTACTTTTGCGGATGTTTTTGTTATATTTGTAATTAATTTTATATATCGTGATTCTTTTATGTAATTTATAAGCAAGCAATACCAAATATGTTTGTATAATTTCAGAAGTGTTTAGTATCTACCCTCGCGGTATGTACTAAATACGAGAAGTAAGATGGGTTTAAATATTTTAATCTCGGCGTAACATGTTCAAATTAACATGTTACGCTTATGTTGCTTACGTCTTTTCCTTTAATATCATTATCGTTCTTAGGAGTAAAGTCTAGTGGCGTATACGATCTGGCCCATACACATTTCTTTATTGGATAGGAACTGTTTTCCTTAAAGAAAGGTTACAAACCTTTCTTGGTTGCTTTCTAGGCGACAAAACCAAATACAATGCTAATGTACGAATCATTTTTGCAATGCCTCTTTGTTATTAAAATATCTCCCTCCGTGCTGACATCGAAATTGGAGTATTGATTGATTGTGTTGTGATGGTTTCTGTCTATCTTTGCCGTTGATTTGACAAAAATTTATTCACATTGTGTATCAAAGATCACTTCATTATTTTATTCAAAAGTACAGACATTTTAGACTGGTTTGTCCCGCTACTCGGCAAACACCTCTCTACTCTCCATTCTCTCTGTTAAGAGCTAGATAGGACCAACCCGTTCAGAAAGAGCCCAGATCTTCTCACTATAAGTCTCATAAACTAATGAATAATAATAGTTGTACACTTACATTTACCGCACGTAATGTAAAGGTCAGAAACAATAACAAAATTAAGTAGCCAAAGGATCTCCAACTTTTTCATCAGCTTTATTTTCGCCTTTAGATTATATTTAAAATTGTGACCTTGTCCTTTTATACTATAATTGTATTCATTTTTACTATAAAAATATAAGTTGTGGGTAATAACACACATAGTCAAAATGCATTAAAACTAATATAATTTCTTGGTAATCAAAAAAATGCGGAGAAAATTATTCTGACCTGGTTAAAGAACATTTATCACACGTAGCTGCAACGTGCCTACGTTCCGTTTGTTCTGTAATCCTTTGAATATCTGCATTTACCAAAAAATCCTTTTAAATTTCTAACCAGTTAGGCTGTGTGAGCTCGTTAACAACGGTTTCAAGCTTATCTCTAAGGTTGCCCTGCGCCTTGAAAATATTCACACGGATTACATTAACTGATTGTTTGTAACGGAACATTTATTATTTCAATTACTCTTTTCTTGACAACTAAGCTTGAAAATATGCAGGAAAATTTAATCACCGAAGTCTTATGATAACATTTAAATAACGCGTAAATATATATTCATAAAATATATCATCCAACCAAAAGCAATACTTATCATGCTATCTCAAATATAAAATTTTAAAGATTGTTTAAAATTATCATTTTGGATGCCGTTATGAAACCATTATTGCTTTATTTTTGCGATAACGATTTGAATAATTTCACCAAACATGGAAGATAAAAAGATTAGGAATAATAGGAATCGATGCAAGTTCACTCGTGAAAAATAGCGAGGAGAGATAAAATACGGTGAGCATTCCTGCCGTGGAGTGTAATTATTTATCAAGTAGCCGCTCGCTTCGTGAATAACGAGTCTATCAGTATGATAATGATTGTACTGTTAAGTCCTGATTGCTTTTATGTTTTATCTGCATCATAAATAATTAATAAAGTAAGGGAAAATATAATCTTGTTTATACTTATACAAGCTATTGAACGTTACCGAACTGTGATAGCGCCCAGTCCTAAGGCCGCTATCCCACTGGCGTTTTACGGGCGTTGACGTCTCTCCGACGTCTTCGTAACGTCAACGCCCGTAAAACGCCAGTGGGATAGCGGCCTAATACTAAATGTAAACGGGGTAATCAATAAAAATTACATTATATCAGATTTTATTCTTAATCAAAGTTGACATATTTTAAGCATAAGACAGAGATAAGCTAATTTTGACGTCCAGGCTGGCGCAGTGGTACAGGGCTCGGATAAGTAGAGCACGTATCGCCAGTGGTCGCGGGATCGAATCCCGCCTGGATCATGGATGTTTGTCTATGTGTTATGTGTATTTCTATAATAAAAATCTTAAATATATAAAATTTCTTTAATATATAAAACATATTAAATATATTCTGTTGTCTAGTACCCGTAACACAAGTCCTTACGGTACTTAGCACGGGGCTAGGATAACGTGGTGTGTAAAGTCCACAGATATGTATTTATTTATTGATAAGTGCATTCTTACGTTGCGTTCAATTCCAGGAAACAAAAAAGCGAATGACATATTTTTATATGAAAGAGAGATAATCTATGTTCGAAAAATCAACGTTCAATTTTCTTTGACAAGATCTATAATATTTCATTGGCCTACCTGTTATCTACTTTCTGCGTATATTATGTCTTCAATTATGTTTCCAATTTGGGTTAGTGTCAAAAGTTAACTGTTGTAACTTCTTAAATAAGTTTCTGAACATTAACAAATTGTTCAGAAATTAATTAAACTGAATGATGAATTACACTTCAAAAACATGCCGAATAATTTATTAAAAGCGGTGTTTCTTCGTCGTAATATATACATTTATAGTATATACACAATAGGGAGACCACACGTATCATTTCTTTAGGATAGGAGAATATTACGTATAATTAGAGCAAGATCAAGAGGTTTGGCGAGACGCATGGTCATCGCGACAACTGCCAGGCCACGTGACTGTAATTCTAGCCAGACCGTACCAATCGTTGGTCAGACCAATATGAACCTCATTTTGAAAATAAACCAAAACACCAAATGAACCAAAAAATGCTTTTTATCTTCTTAAATATTATCCCTCTTATTTATCGTATCGACTTCTATGGGTATATTCAAAAACATTGTAAATGCAACTGAGTTGTTGATGATTCGCACGTTCTGGAAGAGAACACCTGAGCACTGAAATGTGAGACACGCCAAGTGCTTCGACGTGGGTACGATACATATTATCAATATTATAAAAATAATTCAAGCGCACTTAATGTATTAGTTTGTATTTTAACGTAAGGAAAGCTTTTTATAATAGCCATTAAACGGCTGATATAAGTAAGTTACATTGAATATTAAGCCGGCATTTACGGGCAAGAAGCAGGTAAACGAAGGCTTATCAATGCTTGCATGTGAGCTAAATAAAATTAATAAAAATTGGTATTAGTAGTAATTATGCTTGATTGTTCATTGTTAATCTATTTTTGAAGCTCGGGTGTGCGAGTCCGATATACACTCGCATGGTTTTATAATTGTGATATAATATATGAGTTTGTGCTCCCACATGTTTCTATCGTGTGAGAACGCAACGCAAGAACAACAGTTACAAATTCCTGCCCTGCAATGTCGGTACAAGTGATAATAACTCCCCCCTAAGTGCTGCCATCTTGTCGTGGTAGGGATTCTTGCGTGCTTCTGTGACCCCTAAGGCTATGCCGGATAGGTCTACCCATACCATACAGGCTTGGGGGAAGAGGCCAGACTAAGAGCAGCTCAAGTGGGAGGTCCTCCACACTTCCCTCTGAATACGGCGTAGAACGTGAGTAGAGTAGAGGCTTAGAATGGCGTAGAAGTTGCAGCATTGGAACCAGCATGTCTTGTTAGAGTCTGTAAAAGTAAAGAGAGCGAGAGAAAAGAGAGAGAGAGACAGAGAGAAAGTCTCACTACTTTTTTTATCTTCTTTTACTATGAGAATTTCTAGAAGATTACTTAAAAGGTGAGCCCTACTCACATCCTATGCGATGAACATATTAATATTTCATATATTATGTCGCCAATAAACCTCAAATAAAGGCAACGAGGCAAATTGGCTAGATATTTTCACATCGTATGTTCAAACAAAACTATTCATATCACTCACAATGCTACAGGAAAATTTAATTGTACAATTCGTTTATATACATACACACGCGGCGCATCGGTCAACAGTTTATGAATTGGGACAACTTTTTCACTATCGATAGATTTGTATAAAAATATTTTTGTTAAAATGGGATTGTTAATCATTGATATTCGAACAATTATGTATACATATACATAGTTTACATAATTAATGGAAGCAGTATGTAAGACGCACACACATCAAGGGCACATCTATTTATTCATTATTATGTAAAATTGAGCGGTCGGAGGAGTATGAAATTTGGCACACTTATAGTTTACGTGTAAGAAAAGTGCAGAACGCTAATATTTTTTAATAATATTGATTATTAAATAAAACTGTACACACACTGTCATGCATTTGACACATTGATTTTTAAGATACGCGTAATTATTGATGAAGTTTCTTTGTGTGTTTTGCAACAGTTGAAAATTCTACGTAAATTATTTACCTTAGTTACAATGTCATATATTTGGTTTTTATTTAGTTTTTAATTACAAAAAAGTTACACTGAGATCGAATATTGATCTTCGCGGGTCCATTAGTGTGGATAAATCTGCGTGGCACTAAAACCTCGCAGAAGTGTAAATGACGAAAGTAAAGCGCTCTAAAGTAATATTTCAAACATAATCTAAAGTCGGAAATAAAGCTGATGAAAGAGCTGCGAACGTGACGGCAGTGCACAACAAAAGAGAGCTGTTTCGAGGAAATTGAGTAAGTTTAGTGCGCTAGAGCTAACTTCGGAGATCAAAGAATAGTTGAAGATCCTTTGGCTACTTAATTTTGTTATTGTTTCTGATTCTTTGTTTCTGACATTACGTGTGGTAAATAAAAAATATAGAACTATTTATTATTAACTAGTTTATGAGAATTATGGCGAGAAGATCTTGGTTCTTTCTGGACGGGTTTGTTCTATCTAGCACATAACAGAGAGAAAAGAGAGTAGAGAGGTGTTTGCCGAGTAGCGGGACACACCAGCCTGAAATGTATCTTCTTTAGCAAAAAAAATGTATCTTCTATTGCAAAAAAAAATTATGAAGTGATCTTTGATATTATGTATATACATATTGTGTATATTATGAAAACATTTTTCTTCTAATCAACAGCAGACATAGATAGACAGAAACCATCATAACACCTCTTTGCATAAACTCAATCGATACTCAAATTTCGACGTCAACACGGAGGGAGATATTTCAATAACAAAGGGGCAGTGCAAAAATGATTCATACATTAGCACTGTATTCGGTTTTATCGGCTACAGAGCAACTTTACCAATCTTTCTTTAAAAAAAAGAGTTCCTACCAACTAAAGAAATATGAGCATGTATCAGGCCTTACACACCACTGGACTTCAGTTCTAAGAACGATAATGTAATTAAAGTTGTCATAAGACGTAAACAACATAAGCGTAACGTATTAATTTGAACATGTTTCGCCGAATTTAAAATATTTAATACCACTATACTACTCGTATCTAGTACATACCGCATGGATAGTTAACTAATCACTTCAAAAACTATATCTAGTAAATTTTGAATTGATTAGTTAATTGCAAATATTATATTGCCGTCTTATAAATTAAACAAAAGAATTAACATACATAAAAATAAGTTACAATTAATTACAATTACAAAGACATCCACAAAAGTACAATCCATGAAAAATATTATACAACAAAAGAATCCGTATCTGTTTGTCATGTAATGAGCAACTGAACGAACAATTTTACCGGCGGCGAATGATTTCTGATCTTATTTTGTTCACTCGCCGCGTTCCATTACGCTCACTACGGTTTCACGGAAAATATTATTGTTTTTATTTATCAGCTTACTGTGTGGAAATCAGTGGAGTTGAAGTCCGCAGATGTAATACATTTAAACTCGCAAAATTAAAATTATTCTTTAATATTTTTAACGTGTGAATTGTGTTCCTTGTCCTTTATTATTTGAAATCGTATTAGTTTAAATAGACATACAGTTATACTGTGTGCGATACTGTTTTACACAGTCTAAGCATTATATTAAATACTTATACCTGTGAAAAACAGTATTGTACAAAGTTTAACTGTAGATCTACTCGCTTGTCGTTAAAGGTAAGTAAGCTAAGTCGTTGGACATATCTTTGGACAAGCCATGAATATTATTTAATTCACTCACAGTAAATTCTAAGATAGACCATAAATTATCTTACTTCTACATTGGGATGTTACAAGAGTCCACGAGCCTATACAATAACAGCAGCTTTTTATATTCTATCTATCGCTGCATTTCGATACTCTATATAGAACTGACATATTCTGAATGGACCTTACGTCGACTAACTTCAGCAAATAGCTTATAGATATAATATAAAAGCGGCCGTAAGTTACCAGTATCGATATCTATCGACAAACGAATGTACCTACTGCATATCTTCAGCTACAACAAAACTAGATTTCACTATACGTTGTGAACGGAAACAGCAGTGCGCACGATTTATTTATTCACTAAAGAAAGTTTTTTTAATTTAATCTGTGATACATGAACATTTCTATTTTTTTACTATTTTTATTTTTCTTATTCGAATTTTATGCAGTTAAAAGTGGTACTGTCAATTATTTTCGTTTAATTATTTCCCGGTATTTCTGGTTTCAGTCTGCTTCCAGCCTTGTGACAAACGCCAATATTCGCCTGAGGCCGTTTATATCGAAACAGATACACCAAATGCGGTACAAATACATTGTGCAATTTATAAATATCAGCAAATTTTGTAGATTGATTTTATTATTTATGTTAATGTTAATAGTATTTGCTGTCGGGATTCGGCAAAATATTGTTACGGAATGGTGACATGTATCATTTAGATTAGGTTATTTTATTTATTACTAGCTGACCCGCGTCCACATAGTTGATTATCATAAATAATTAATTCTATTATTAAAAGAATAAATAAAATTGTTCTAGTAATTGTAGAGCCTATGTGATATAAATAAACTATTAAAAGTCTTTCCTCTTTATATTTTACTAGTGGACTCGATAGCCGTTGTATTGTCAATCCGTTATTTCACCCTACAATAGTGTATTTCAAGTCGAGATACCGACTGCAGCATTATACAGGGTTATTTTTTGGTCAGCGGCCAAATTTTCAGGTTTGATTCAGAATCAATAATTTATTCGATTTATGAAATAAAAAACAATAACAAATTAGATAAAATTATTTTGTCCCATGTCGTAAAACATATTTCTTGGTCGCCACGTGCATCACACTTGCGACTCACGGTAGACCTTGAAGTCGATACATTTCGTATAAGAACAACAATCGATCACTTTTTAAGGACCATTTCAAATCGATTTTTATTTAACAAAATATTACAATTAGACGATAAAATTTAAAACATACCCTTGAAATGATGTTTACTTCCTTATTTTAAAATTTGGCCGGTGGTCAATAAATAACCCTGTACATATTGATAAATTATTGCCTAAGTATTACCGAGGACTAATAGCTATATTGTAATGAGATGAGTGTTACATTGTATGGTTGCAGTGTCACCACGGTAATTAATCCTACTAATATTATAAATGCGAAAGTTTGTATGTTTATTTGTTTGTGTTACTCCTTCACGCAAAAACTGCTGAACAGATTTTCATGAAATTTGGCACACAAAGAGAGTTTAGAGAGCAAGTTTGTGAATTAAATATGTACAAACATTTTGTGTTGTGTAATGTGTGTTTCGTTTTGTCGAAATAAATAACAATATTTATATCTATGTTGTATTCAAATATAAGTTATCTACACATCTTGTTGATATAATCGTCAACTGTACCAAATTTCAAATTCGTTCACTTGTGCAATTGTATAAAAAGTGATGGGATTATTTTTCTTTACGTAAGTATCAAAATATAGATATTCTGTTATGGTTAAGTTATGAAAAGCAACAAATTATGATACAGCTGCTACATTAGTGCTACGACGTAGCATGTTCTACGAGCAATACGAGACTACAATGTTATTAATAAATTATTTGCTTATACTCCACTTGGTGTAGATTTGATGAAACTTAAGCCTTTAGTATAAATCTATGTGTGTATAATTTTTACAGATTGTAATCTATCTCGTTGAGTTAAAAAGGTATGTTTTTTATTATTAGACTTTTACTCTATACGGCATGTTTAAGGTCCACGGTGTGAAAAAAGATAACAAGTAAAATAATTTTGAAATACTAATTTTCATCGTTATATTTGAAATTTTACTGCTGTCTATTACTTCTACTTTGGAAATAATAGCTGTCTCGTGTCGGAACTGACACACAGTTTTTTAAGTCTTGTTTTCTTATAACATTACTAGCTGACACGACAGACGTTGTCCTGTCTTCATTGGAAAATACTTTCTCATGTAACGTGTAATGTTATATGGCCGAATTGTTGAACCTTTACTTTACGTTACACATACGGGAATACATTTACGTATGATACCTAGGAGCCCGGGTGACCCTAAGTCAGACGCGGACAAAGTGATGCGTTGATACCAGTTAGGTATATAAGGACTAATAATTATTGTATTGACCATCGGTAATTAATCCATTGACGCCTCTGCGCCCTGAAAAATAAATTTAAAAGTAAATGTATGTTTGGAGGGGAGGCCAGCTGAGGGCTCGCGCGGCGGTTCCCGATGACTTTTTGAAGTGATGCGCCCGGAGCGGTCGCCCATCATTTCAAATTGGCATCTAAGCAACTATATAAATTACATTTGTGTGGATGTGTGTGGGCGTCTGCCGTCAATAAAAATCGACTAATTGCTTGCCTCCTATGCATTAAAAAATATTAAAGTATAAATAAAATATTAATATATTTTTAGGTATTTTGAAAATAAGGCATAATATGTCACAGTACGATGCCTTATTTTCAAAATAGCTAACTACCCTCATGCGCGACTTATATGTAGTAGTGTCAACAGCAGCCGCAGTCGCCGCCTTGCTACCTCAGTGCTGCATATTTGCCCTTCTTTGTTTTTTTTTGTGTTAACGCATGGGAATGCATATTTTATGTATACCTACTTAGGAGATCAGGAGGGCTTATGTCGGGCTCGATACTCAGTGCAATACCGACTAAACCCCAGCCTTCAGCCTCTAAAATTGGAGGGTCCCGAAAATGCAAGCAACATAATCTCTCCAGCAACAGGCTGGCCTCGGACAAAAGGCCAGACTTCTGCTCCTTGGGGACTGCCCTGCTGCCTCTGAACAGTCCCAACTACAACGTCGGATATATGCATTGGATCAGGTTCCCATCCTGATCCCTGGCCACAGTACTCCAACTGTGCACGACATCGATTTGTTCAATCGGACCCGCCAGTTGTCCTAATTCGCGCCGCCGTCTGCTAATTCAAAGGGACGGGTGGAGGACCCTATAGCTATGCTGCTCTTAGTCTGGCCTGAGCTCCCAAGTCTGTCTGGTACGGATATATGATGTACCGACCGTCGTGCGGGAAGCCGTTAAAACGAGAGGACTTCACATTTTTTCGAAACAAGCAATTTCTCTACAACTTTGTTTTTCTTCATTTATGCCGTAAAACGTATGGTCCACATACAAGATAATGATAATATTTTGAACTTGTTGCTTTTTTCAAATTTTATTTACAAAATATTGATCCTAGAAAAAATCGTAAAGAACTTATAGAGAATCAAATTTCCTGCAATTTTTGTCCTTACGGTTTTACTGTAAAATCAAAAGTTGCTGAGTTATTAAAATTAACCGTTTTTATGGAGATACAACATTTTTCGAATACACGCATGAGTCACTCGGAGTGTAAATTCAAGAAGTAGACCACTTCTTGAATTTACACTCCCAGTGACTTCTCCCCCACCCCCCGAGGGACCTACAAAAAAATCCAAGAACAAATTAAACACGGGTAGAGTCGATTATTTGGATATCATTATATACTAGACTTATATACTAGACTATTGCGACAAAACTTAAGATTTATCAAACTACATCTATATAATCTGATAGACAGTCAAGCCAAATTCAGTACAGTTTTTACCTTCTGAGAATTAATATGTAGTAAGAAAGATATATGTAATTATTCTAATTATTATACTATTCTAATTAGTTATTTATTTTAAACTATTCTTTAAATTTTTATTTGATTTCTGAACGACAGGACGAACATCAAATATTTGACAGGTAGCAATATTTTCTATCGGAAAACGTAGTAGTTGTTTTTACTGTATTTCTAACACTTTTTCGTGTTTTCTTTACTTCTTCTTCTAACTTTCACGATTAATTCAAAACCAAAATTATCCAAATCGGTTACGCCGTTATCGAGTTTTAGCGAGTCTAACGAACAGCAATTATTTTTTATATATATTGTAGAAGAAGATAGAAGATATATTTATCACGATTTGTATCAAAGTCTTGTATAAAATTATTAAACACAAAACTTTAAAAAATCATTAGCATCATTATCTGAGACCTTCCCAAGAGAGCGCTGCTTAAAAATAGAAGACATTTACTTAAAAAATATTGTTTTTTTTTTAAATGTATTCAGGACTTATTGCCACGAAGTGAAAAGTCGAGTCCTTTAGAGCTTTAGATACCTCCCAATTTTTGTAGTAAAGATGTTATTGTGTGCAGTGAGACGCTGAGTCTGATCTGCAAAACTCACTTTAAATAACTAGCTATCAAAACAAACAGGGTCACATTTATCAGACAATGTAAGTAATAATATTTATATAACGTCTCTCTACAGACTTTTCACAAACAGCTCAGCACGTAAAGTCAGGGTGATAATGATAGAACATGGTATAAATGTTAATGTTTTTGGTCCAATTTTACTCGTTAAATATCGAGCGTATTTAACAAGGTAAATAATGAACGAAACGCTCGGGCGAACATTTCACTTAAATGTTAATGGCATTGTTATGTATATAACGTAGGTAAGTATATAGTAAATGTATGTATTAATTTGGTAATTAAATTAGTATTTACGTTATATACGGTGTGTGACTGAGGTTGAGTTTCGGTGATTATATTTTGGACTATTTTGTTTAAAGACCCATGTATTTGCAAGATGTGATAAAACATTTGTAGTAAGTTGGGTAGGAAGAAGCCCTTGAGGAGACTCTTCACGCGTTGATTGAGCATTGCTGTTTTTTTTTGTTTAAGGCTTAATATTTTTTATGACGTCTTAAGTTTACGAGAATATTACTCATTACAATAAAACAGCTTTAACGGATTTTATTACGGTTTTTTATACAAATAATATATATTTATTATATATTATTTGTCGGAGTTGTAGTCCGACGTTTCAGAAGCCTTACAACAACCATGGACACGATCCACCGTGACCATGGTTGCTGTAAACGGTTTCATTTTAGACGTAAAGTCTAAAATACATACTAAAATTTGTTTTTAGTATTATATTATTCTTATTTAATATTTTAATAAACATTTTCGGGTTTAAAAGTTAAAGTAATTAAATTATACTAAACGCAAAAACTCGTAGATATATGGTTAGACGCAAAAAAAAAGCTCCCGTATATACATTGACATTCCGCTTTATTTTAGTATTCTAGTAGTATTTTGAAAACAGGGATAAAACGACAACGCTTTATGAAAATATTTTTTGCTTGTGTGTGAGAAAATAACGACATCCTGTGTTTGTGGCTTGCAATGTTCAAGGGGATGCGCGAAATCATTATAACCCAAGATAAGGTAAGGGTTTTCAGATATCCGTGATATTTAATTAATACCTTGTAACATACGTGTAACAATATTGTATCTTACATAATCCCTATAATATTGCTGTTAAATTAAATAGCAGTTGTGTCAATATCATCATTAGCTTTCACTTATGATACCAAATGTATATGCCAGCTATGCCAAGCTATTATTAAAAGGTACCAAGTAGCATTGCAGCTGAAATGGGCCGGCAAGATCGGGGAGAAATCACGTACATTAGGGGGCACCCATGGCATGATCTCAGTCCACCGGGTGGGAGGTCTTCTATTTATTAAATCTTATACCTATATTTTTAAAATTACAAAAAGTATTTACAATATATGTAAATTTCAACCGTGATGTTAGCAATCTAATGGAGATGACTAAAATTTATATCACGTACAATTTATTCCGCGTGCACATAGTTGATATAACTTCGGTGACCGTATAACACAAAAGGACTAAATTGTAAATCTCGGTGATGGACGGTATATGCCAACGATTAAAGCTATGTGTTTTGGTTGCTATCATAATTTCTCCAGCTTACGACTATCTGTATAGGTACGTTTAGGTTGCTATTATAATTTGTCCAATGTACTGTTATATACAATACTAGATCTTCCTCGCAGCTTCGCTCGCGTTGAAGCTTTTAAATAAATATCATTGAACATTACATTCCAATGGAAATGCAATAGAATTCCAATATCTGCCACTGTAATTATATTTATCCTTATAAAAAATATTAAGGAAAAAGTATTATGTCATTTCGAATACTTCTAGGGATCCTAGGAAACCGTTCATCACGAAATTTTGTACACGTGTACAAAGTTTAGTGATGAACGATAGAAAGCGTAACAAACAAACACACATTCACATTTACACACCGCATTCACATGTACATAGTGATCTTTACTACACAAAATATCTTTTATTATTATAATATGTCTATCTGTCTGTCAGAAATGTGCAACCTCTTTGAAATCAAGAAAAATATAATACTTCTCAATCAAGGCAATCTAAATATTGCATCTTGATATATTTATTCGAGATCATTTTATAGGTACTTAGAATCATCATCATAATCATCAGCCTATTGCAGTCCACTGTTGGACATAGGCCTCTTCCATTTAGAATGCACGAAAACAATTCTAAATATATGCTGGAGATATAATCTTGACATAAGTTCTATAGGGTATATTTAAAATTTTATATTTAGTACCCAAATTCATTATAGATAGATAGAATATCGATAATTGTCGATAGCTGGCTTGTGCGATAATTTTCTTTGCGATCGTAGGTTGATTTGGGATTAAGCCATGAAATTTGGCAAGAAATAAGGGTACAATTAGAATAGCAATAAAGGTATTATTGACTACTAGCTGGTACCTGTGACTTCGTTAGCGTAGCGTAGTAATATTATAATCATAGTGATTTGTTATTGTTCGTTTGCAGTGTGTCGAAATTTCGATTTCCCGTAGGAATGAGCAATTTTACCGCAGTAAAAAGTATTTTTAATATTGACCAGGCTTAGTATCTATACACCACAACAAAAAATATTCAAATCCGTTCAGTGGTTTCGGAGATTAGCCTGGAGAAATAGACTGAAAAAAAAAATTTAAATTGAAAAGCGTTCTAATACTATTATAACATCGCCCTCAATTAGTTTTTCGTAAATATATTCAATGTAAAGACACGTGGATTTACTGTTTTATTATATTATATAGATTTACTCTACAAATTATTAAATTTGCTAATAGTTGACGTCTGGCATCAACTCTTTAATGTAATGAAACCCTTCTGACACTCCTAATTGCGGTCTTGAATATTCCATTTATATTTTATTGTGTCAAATAGAAATCAATTTCGCTTTGATTAGCTGACGGTTAATTAAAACATTTTGTAAACTTTAGCTTTATGCTTATGAAAGCTTTACTGTTTATCTAACAATATTTTGTTGCTGGACACTTTAATACCAAACATTTTTAGTTTGTCAACATCGGCAACAATTGTGGAGAAAT
>LUGF01052348.1:101743-117107 GCA_001625245.1 Calycopis cecrops | reverse complement strand
GTTAAGTTAAACCGAGTTTAAACTGACAACAGTGTACTCAGAAACCCATTTTCAGAAGTTATCGAACCGTTAAAGTTAAAGGACAGATAAACTACCGTCAAATGTACTCAGAAACTGGCCATGAATGATACAATATAAATATTTTTTACATATAGGTAAGTAATTAAAATCAAAAATCGCTGACGTGGGTCTCAAAGCCAAATGGAGCTGGAGTGGACATGTCTGCCGCAGACGTGACGAGTCTTGGGCAAAAATTACCACTTTATGGGACCCAGACTCAAAGAAGCAACGCAACAGACTGAAAAGCAGATGGCGAGATGAACTCGAAGTGTACCTGCCTCATTGGCGTGATGCAGCTCTGAACAGACTCACTTTAGTAGGTAGGCATAAACTTAATATTATTATGCTTATGTGTGTTAAATTTTGCTGTACTTACAACTGTCTTAACATAATACGTGGATTATGATTTTTCAAGAAATCGTAATCACTAACTTTTCAATAGCAAACCGAGTAATTAGGTAATATAACATCAAAACAGCATTAGTTGCAAATCGTTGTATAATTTTCTCTCAGTCGTCTTTATGATAGCTATAGTTAACGTAAAATAATGCATTGCATGCATGCATTCATATTTTCATATTGAATTGTACATCGTATGTATGTTAGGCACATTGACATGCACTGTCACGGTTCAGCCTCAAACCCATTTCGTGTAGCAATCACTGTTAGACCCCGTCCAGATTGAGCGAATCGCGCGCGTATTAGGCCTGATTACAAACAATTTAACGAGGTGGTCGGGGTTCAAGTCCCTCAAAATTTCACACACGTAGTTAGTAAATAGTAATAAATATAGTTCAGTACTTTTTTATTATATTTAATGTGCAACATAATAATGTAAAAAAAGAAAGACATAAAAAAAGAAACACGACTCGTGAGGGACTTGAACCCAGACCACCTCGTTAAATTGTTTGTAATCAGGTCTAATACGCGCGCGATTCGCTCAATCTGGACGGGGTCTTATTGTTTGGCGACGCGACGGTCACAATAACATTCAGACCTTCACCAGACTAGGCGAATACGAGCTTCTGACGTATACAATAGGTAATATAATACAATATACAATAGTTGTATTTTCAAAGTATAATATTTATTCAATTTATTTAGTCAAAAAAAAGTTACAAGGATATAAAATATTAACCTAGTTTTAGCCGGTTAGAACTCGGTGTAGCCACTCTGTCTTGATTAAATCTAGAATTCGCTGATTGTTTTTGGGTAAAACTGGGTCCAGCCGGTATGGTTCCGGTTAGAACTAGATTCAACCAAACCCTGGTGGCTAACAATATAGTAGTAATAGTACTAGGAGTTACCTATTCAGATTAGGATTCCGTGGCCGAATGGTAAAAAACGGAACTCTTACTTTTTACTTAAGATGTTCGCACATTATACCAACTAGACTCTAACTCAACTCGACGTATGGCATTCAAATGTAAGCTTTGTGCTGATTGAATTTCTTAATACCTACGTGGACGACGAGTGGCATACGCATTGACAACGCGTTTGCCACGCGGCCCCACCTATTAACAGACAAATTTGACAAATTCATTTCACGATGTGAAGTCGTTATAATGTGCGAACACCTTTATACATATATTGTTACGTAATACTATCAGATAATCTGTAGTTTTAACATTATAATAATCAAAAAATATCAAGAAGCGGCAGCACAGCTGTGAATTATAATAATCAAAAAATAGCAACACAAACTACCTACTACGTTAATATTTTAAAAGGATTTTTAGATTTATGTTTGTAAATCCCGTAAACGCTCAACGAAGTATTATGGACCTAAAGAAACTTGGATAACTTTTTTAAATAAAACTTAAAAAGAGCTAAAACATTAATTAAATATTTATTCGTAAATCATAAGAAGCCTGTCTGCTCACTCATTTATAATTTTAATGCATTGAAATTAAATTATTCTGCCTCAACTCTAATTTTCCGCCGATAAGTGGCGAAAGAGACTTTATAAACGAAATTCAGTGCAACCTGATATTCTTATTATGTTTGAATTACTAACAATTTATTTGTTATTAATATTATCTATTATTATTATCTCTCGAGTTATTAATATAGTATCTCATCATTAGGCGCTAAGTTATTTTTTATTCGCTCTATTTATTATTCCCCTTTTTAAAATAAGGCATATGTACGATACTTTATTTTCAAAATAGCTAACTACCCTCATGCGTGACTTATATGTGCTAGTGCCAACAGCAGCCGCTGTCGCCACCTCATTTGCGCACGGGCCCGCCTTGCTACCTCAGCGCGACATATTTGCCTTTCTTTGTTTTTTTTTTGATAAAGTACCATGGGCAAAATGTATGAAGCTTGGTATCACGGATCACCCACCAACAGAGATCGGATAGCTGTTAAAAAATTGTTAATATCATAAATATAACGATTTTAAAACAATTTGGACCAAACTCAATGGGGTTTCTTAGTTTATCTACCATGAAGATAGGTGCAAAAATAATAAAATAAAAACAATTTTTCATTTGGATATATTTTTATTACATCATTTTATTCTATATCTACAGTTAAATCATTTAAATGGCCAGCTGGTGGATTGAATTGTATATTTCTCCCTAAGCCCAGATACCATATAATGGAAATGGCATGTGCACAACTACCAACTGTGCATCTACCTATAAAACAAGTACAGTAGTACTGAGCGATGACATATGTACCGATACCATTTCGGTACACAAGAATATAGACATAATATGTACGTGCTCGAACATGTCTATTTTTTTTTATGGTAGAGGAGGGCAAACGAGCAGTCAAAACCATTTTCATGACTACCGACGCCCACAAACATTCGCATAAGGGCTAAGCAGATGCGCTGCCTTCCTTTCACCTCCCACCTCCATGGGCCACCGGCTACTTACACACCGCACGAAATACGTTAACACAGCTGTCACTTTACATCGTAAGCGTAAGCATAAGCGAGAGGTACCTCCCCGGTCGTGCCGGCCCAATTCGACTACATGCAAGCATGCATGCAGTCGGCACTACCTCTTACTAAAAAAAATTCTCGACGGAATTCGGCCTCTAAGGAGCCTAACATTTTCATACTCACGATATAATTCGATCATTATCATCATAATACCATCATATCATATCATATCATATAATCATAACATACATCATAAACCATTGCGTAAATGTTCGCTGTGGTATGACCTCCCAAGATCAATCTGGTATGATGATGATGAAAAATGTCATGTAGCGTTAACTCAGGAAAATCTTCCAAATGATTATTGTGCTAAAAATCCTTTTCATTTCTGTAGTAACAGTAACCAATTTTTTAAGCATGTTAACATGAATAACTTTTTTATGCAATGGAATTCAACTTGCTGCCCATAATAACATATGAAGTAGAAATAGAACTCTTGACTGACTTGAAAATGACATATGTTTTGTCTCTGTTGGACACTGATATCAAATTGACTCATGCTCATGGTCCTTTAACCTGTATAGGGCTCGAAGATATACAATAGCAATATAACAAAATATATATATACATATATATATAAATCCGTTGAGTAGTTTTTGCGTGAAAGGCACACAACATACAGGCAGACCAAAATACTCTACGGTTTTATTATATTAAGTATAGTTATGTAATTATACAAAAAAGAAATGCTGACGGTCGGCAAGAGCTAAGCTCGGGACGGGTTATCGGAGTTACCGACCGTCGCGCGGTAAGCCGATAAAACGGGACATAGAGAGATATAAATTTAAAATATTTATTCAACTCATAAACACACAGAATAAACATTATTAAATTATAGATATTAAGCACTGAGTGGTTACTACTATGTAATATAGTTCAATGATATTAAGTAAGTATTAGCTAGGTATATGTGTTTAGGTTAGGTTAGGCTAGGTTTGTAGCTACGATGCACTGTCTGAACTAAGATGTCAAAATTGATGTGATATTTGTTGGTTGTCAAATGTCACAAATATTATGATTGAGTTCAGAGATTTAATTTGTACTTCAGTCATTATAGATTTTGAAAATTTTATTAAATTTGAAAAAAGCGACAATTTCAAAATATTCATCTCGATTATTTTCAGCTTTGCGGCATAAATGAAGAGGACTTCAGATTTTTTCGAAACAGGCAATTTGGTTCTCTACAACTTAGTTTTTC
The DNA here is from genome assembly GCA_001625245.1 of Calycopis cecrops. Lineage (NCBI taxonomy): Eukaryota > Metazoa > Arthropoda > Insecta > Lepidoptera > Lycaenidae > Calycopis > Calycopis cecrops. The sequence goes on along the minus strand of LUGF01052348.1, from coordinate 112,893 downwards.
TTCATTCATGCCGTAAAACGTGGAATATAGGAGATAATATTGAACTTGTTGCTTTAATAAAATTTAATTTACAAAATTTTGATCCTAAAAAAACATTATAAAGAACTAGTAGAGAATCAAATTTCCTACATTTTTTTTACTGTAAAATCAAAAGTTGCAGAGAAAAGAAAATCCAATACACACAGGAGCCTGATCCGGTCTGCTTTTTGAATTTACACTCCAAGTGGCCCCCCACCCATAAGGAATTATACTCGTATAGGTAAGAGCTATTATGATAATGCAAAGAATTATAAAAAATATTTTTTTTTTTGATAAGATCTTGCTAATAAATAAATATGTGAAAATTAAGTTTATTTATGTCTAATAACACAACACAATGTAGTTTCTGGGTAATGCTTTACTAATTATTATATTACCTAATCAAATATAGAAACAATTGTTATGTGGCTATTACTTGTACAGCGGTTCTCCGGCTAAGACTGCACTTTCAATACCACAATGATTTTCGCCGCGAACGATTTTAAAGAATCCGTTGTCACCCCAGTCTGAGTTCCACGAGTTGGTAACGAGCCAGTACTTGTGACCATCTTCCACGCCCCATCCCATAATTTTAATTGCAAATCTGTTCAACAATTTACCAGATGTATGTCTATATACACCTGACTTATACACCAGAAAATCTTCAAAAACAAGGAACATTCCTTCCACTGGACCGTTCGTAAACAATTCAGCCATTATGTTAGCCTCTCCACCCTTTACAGTGTAAAACTTTTTACCGTACATTTTATCAGCTTTATAATTTTTATTATAATTCTTCTCGCATGTTTCTTTACATTCCGGAGTGTCCTCAATATCGCCGCAAGGTGGTCTGTCACCTTTAACATGATGTTCACACGGGGCTATCTCGTACGGTCTGCACCCTTCAGAAGAGTTATAATTACCACCAGATACAATACCCAATTCTACCCAGTACTGCCAGGCAGCACTTGGATATCCGCCCTCACACCCTGGCCTCCCTGTAGACAAGCAGCTAACTAAATCCTGAGCCGAGAAATGAAATTGTTTAGTGCCGTTTGAGTAAATGCAGTAGCGATCAGTCATTGCTTCTACTGCTGCAACGGCCCAGCCGCTCCCGCAACTTCCTTGATCCCTTACTTCGTTTAATGACGGACAGTTCGACCACTTATCTCTGGGGTCGAAATTCTCCGGCAGACCTGCTATAACAGCATCACTATGTTTGACACTGGGCAAATTATTGAAATTTGGATCTTTCTTCGCTCCCATTAAATTTTTAATCGCATCGAGATTTATTTGAGGCGAAAAATTGTGTCCTGCTTTCCATGAACTTTGCTTCGAGTTAATCATGTCGATAAACTCATCGGATAGTGGATTTATTTCATCTTCTGCTCTTGAGAATGATATCATAGTCACTAATATAAATAAAACAATACGTAATAACATCTTTATTTCCATAGTATTATAACAAGTAACAATCACTGAGCGCGCATTCAAACAGAAGGTTGCGCATCGAGTATGGAACTGAATAATCTGGAGCCGTATTTTTATACTTCTACGAGTTGCTCAGTAAGTGTAATTCTCAACTGATACTAACTAGTAACAGATAGTGTGAAACACACTAGTGTGAAGCACACTGTCTGTTGCTAATTAGTTGAAAAATTGTATGCAAGTAAAGATAAAATTTTTATTTGTGCACTAGCCGCGCTTCGCGGCTTAACCCGCATAAGTTACGATCCTGTTGAAATATCGAGATAATATGTAGCCTATTTGTTGACCCGACCTGTTAGTAATATTCGTGCAAAATTTGAAGTAAATCCATGCTGTACTGTTTGAGTTAAGCCAGGATATACCTACGTACAAACATATAATGATTCTAAAAACTATATTTTTGGCCTCAATATCGATTGTAAATCACGCCCTAAGTATACTTTAAAAAAATATTCAATGTACAGTTTTGACTTTCTTACTATGTGTATTTACTTTCTTTACTTACTTTACTTCTTATTAAATGTATGTGTACAGACTACACCGTCGTCTAGTGGTAAGCATGTTCAAGGTGATGTTTCCAGGTCCTGGGTTCGAATCCCGGGTCGGCCCAAAAATTGTTGTTGGGATTTTTCAATTTCTAATAATAGTCCGAAGTCATGAATTTGGCGGTGTCACACCCCCGTGCTTCGGAGAGCACGTTAACCGGCCTATCCTGCGCCTGATTTCTTCGCCTGAGATCCATCGGAATATGAGGATAAGGGGGCGCATACTTGTGCACTATCGGCTAGGAGGACATAATTATTATATGTATAGATATAACGTTTTCAAAGCATTTTTACAGATATTTATATTTTCTACAATGTTGTTTGTTTATGTGTGTTTTGATAATGAAACTATCGACATGCGGAAGATTGTGGCATTGCAGTGGAATAATTTACTGGCTTGGTATGTGCCTTATCATCTATGAAATTCAGGACATTGTTGTCTATGTGTCGATAATAAATGACACTGTTGTCTATAATATGTAGATAAATAATAAATGACATGTTCATATGCCTATTCAATGCTGTGATAATAACGCTTAAGGTTAATTTAAACCTTCAATTTTTATTTTCACATGGAACGTGATAATGCACTAAATTTGATTTAAATAGGTACCCTACGCCATAACCTACAAGACAACTTGATAGGGTCGAGAAGCGATTAAAAAACGTATAAGTGCCAATAACGGTACACCGACTTTGTCCTTGTAAAGTAGGATAATAAATAAAGGTGCACGCTTTATAACTTTATGACCTTTAATGTAGGTAAATATTAATATTTTAAGACTTTTAATGTAGGATTTTTAATACCTACACAAAATACATAAATGTTTTGATAATTATCATCGTTACCAGGTAAATAAATGTTGGAAACTTGGTTATGGCTTTCTAAATAGATACTAGTACCACTAGAAGTACTACCCTCTGTGAGTCACTGTCAGAGGGGGCTCTTATACAAATGTGTATCTACTTGAGACTCCTACACTGTATATTCCGATGGAAGAACAGTGTGACACGACGTCAGTCAGAGAGAAGTCAGGAGAAAGGCTGACGGCCACACGTTCCCTTCGATGAAAAGAGATGTATCACCGCTACCTTTCTAATTTCGAACTCTTATTGGAAATTAAAAATTCCCAATAACGCTTTCATCTAGCCCGAGATCCTAACCTGGGATCTTACGATTTGTAATTGGCCATGCTCACCACCTAGATAGATGGCAGTTTATGTAATTAAACTAGACTTTTTCTCTGTTTTGTATCTTTATTTATTTTATTAATATTTATTTATTAGTATAACCACATCATAATGAATAACACAAACAATTTTTGATACATTATAAAGGTAATTTATCTGATACTTATGATAATAATACTATTCGATTACTACTCTTATCAACCGAATTCTATAATAATTTAATTTACATAATAAATGTCTAGTAAAGATTGCCTATTCAAGCATAAATATAGCGTTACACTTGAAGGCATATGCCTATAGAGTTGAAGTGTTATGCTTTGAATTAATGTTGGCATCATATGTCTTTAAAATATAGTTAGATACCTTTCATCTAAAGAAAAGCAAAATTAAAAAAAAGAAGAAAGTTTGCTACCGCTAATTTTCTTACTAGTATTTAACTATTTCTACTGGTTTGTCGGAAAAATAATTACAGTAAAATTTCAATGAGCAATCTAGTTTGTATGCAAACAATATTTTACCAATATAACCAATATTTTCTTCATCAATTCATTCAAAAGAAAATTGACAAAAGAAAGTTCTAAAAAAAGTGAATAAATACATTCTATACAAAATTTCTATCAAATATCAGAAAACGACCTACGAAAATGAATTAAATATTGCATAAATCAAAATAATTTCAAAACGCAACCAAATGAAAACTGATATAACATAATTCTTGTATTCAAATTTGATGCAATTCGGTTCGTTAATATTCATAACCGTTCCTGAGTACTTCAGAAACTTGCTGTACTCCTCCTCCTGAACTTCTGAACTCCAACAACAGAGAAGTGAGGNNNTTTCTTGACGCAGGGGACGCATACCTTTACGCACCCTACCCAGGAGCCCGGGTGGCTCAACCGGGTACAGTGTCGGTCTCGACAACTGGGTTGCCTCTACCGACTAAACCCCTGCGGGTGCCTTCAGCTACTATGATTGGAGGGCCCCGGATCTGAAAACAACAGGGCGCCTCCAGCGTCAGGCTCGCCTCGGTGAAAAGGCCAGACTCCTCATCCTTAGGGACTGTCCGGCTTCCTTTGAACAGTCCCTAACTCCACGTTGGAATGGTGCAATGGGGTCAGGTTCCCATCCTTACCCCTGGTCCCAATGCTCCAACGGAGCACACCACGCCGGTCGTCCGAATCTACGCCGCCATGTGCTGAATCTGAGGGACGAGTGGAGGACCTCCTGCATTGGCTGGTCCCATCCGCTGGGCGGCGGACCAACCACTAAACGGCCGCAGAGGACAGGGAGGACGGCAACGACACACCGCATCTCTTCTTCCTCTGCGGCCCCACCGCCAACGCAACAGACGGTGCGCCCCCGTTCGGTCGCGGGAGATAGGGTGCACGACACACCGAGACACCTCTCCTCCCGCGACCCCTCCTCCATGGACGCATCCAGAGCGGGCCCCAGCGGAGCCCACCCGACGCGTCCCCACCCGGCATCCCTCTTGGTTCATCGTGGTTGTCCAAGCCACGGCTACTAAGCCACCACGACAAGGTGGATATCCGTCGAGGGGGAGAAGTGAGGTACCTAGGCTATGGTTTCAATTTCGGTTTTGATTTCGAGTTTGTCTCTGTTACATACACATGCCAAGTGGAAGTAGAACAAGTCTGACAGATCAGGATTGACAGCTGATGCCTAAGTAAGAATTAGTATTATAAAAGTAGTAATCCGGTAGTAAAAAAAATAGTCACTTTAGAATGGTTTGGGTTTATGATTGTTCACAAATTAGTGCCCAAGTTCTGAATAAAGTTAAGTATCAAAGGTGAATCAAGTTAAAGTGTATATTCATCATCATCATCGGTCCATGCTAGTCAGTCAGTCAGTCATCAGTGTTAGTCACTCAACGTAGCGATATGAGGTTTTAACACTTCTGTGTTTTGTAAAAGGGATGTGTTACATACACATGCCAAGTGGAAGTAGAACAAGTCTGACAGATCAGGGTTGACAGCTGATTCCTAAGTTAATGCATCTTTACTTGTAATCCGCAGCTCTATACCTACGGTGATACATGCGTCTAGCTGTCACTAGGTAATGGTCGTGATGTCAGACATCCCTCTCTCTCTTGTCATCTGTACCTAACCATAGACATCATCTATGGTATCAATATTCAGTGTATGGTCCATGACTAAACATAGACAACCAATATACTAAATAGTCTGGAATTATCCATCTTTAATACAGATATTTATTTGAAAGAAGAAGCTGTACTGAACTAATGCTTAGTGCTTTCGTCATCATCATTAGAACATTTAACGAGTAAGATCCATTTTAGCCGGATTGGAGTGGTACGGCTAGGGAAGTAAAATAGTAGGAAGAAGAGAACCCAAGAAGAAGACCCAAGTATAGTAAATATAAAAATAACATTCAGAATATTAGAAAGTTTATCTGAAAATGTCTTTTATTATATTAAATATTTTAGCACAGTGCTAAATTACATCTAAATTAATTATTGCCAAATTTTGTGAATCGATTAAATTCCACTATCAATTTATTGTAGTAAATAAACTAAGAAAGCAATAAAATAGTAAATTACAGAAATGTAATTTAGTTTCGTTTATTGTATTAAAATGTCAAGAAATGTACACTGTTATTACTATAAAACAACTTTAATGGATTTTATCTTCACTAATGTTGTAACATTCTACTTATGTTTCCAATACTTGACTTATAATAACTACTGTTATAGCTCAGACAACAAAAAACTCAATTGACATGATGTTATAATATCCAAATTGATATCGTAAAATCTCATTATAACACTGTGTGAGAGCGAGAGAGAGAGAGAGAGAGTGGTGAGAGAGCCTTATTTCAAAATCCTTAACTGCTCTCAAAGTATATATTTACGCGCCGCAATTTTAGCAATCATATTAAAGTATTTAATAAAATTATTTATCTTCAAAAACGTCATTACATTTTAAATCGTCGGTCAAGCAGTCGTCGCCTCGTCGGTCAAACAGTCGTCGCCTCGTCGGTCAAGCAGTCATCGCCTCGTCAGTCAAACAGTCGTCGCTTCGTCGGTCAAGCAGTCGTCGCCTCGTCGGTCAAACAGGCGTCGATTCGACGTGACAATATACATACCTACGCGTGAATTTAATGTTTCGCAATGTTTTATTAATTGATTAATTGCATTAGTGAAGATAAAGTAGTGTATGCAACTGAATATAACACAGGTATTAAAACACTCGTTAACTACTTTGAAACTCGCTTCGCTCGTTTCAAAAACTCACACTTGTGTTTTAATACCCTTCATTATATGACAGTTGCATAAACTACTATTATCGGCGATAAACTAGCAGTCGGAGCCGTTGTCATTGCTACAGAAGGTAAACTGCCGAAATCGGTCAGTTAAGTTAAACCGAGTTTAAACTGACAACAGTGTACTCAGAAACCTATTTTCAGAAGTTATCGAATCGTTAAAGTTAACGGACAGATAAACTACCGTCAAATGTACTCAAAAGCTGGCCATAAATGATATAATAAAACTATTTTTTTACATATAAGTAATTAAAATCAAAAATCGCTGACGTGGGTCTCAATGCCGCGGAGCTCAAATGGAGCTGGAGTAGACATGTCTGCCGCAGACCTGACGAGTCTTGGGCAAAAATTGCCACTTTATGGGATCCAGACTCAAAGAGGAGACGCGGCAGACTGAAAAGGATATGGCGAGATGAACTCGAAGTATACCTGCCTGATTGGCGTGATGCAGCTCTGAACATAAAAATAATAAGTAAAAAAAAGATAAATTCTCTGATTAAGTAGATATTTCTTACATGAATATAGCTTAGCTTCATAGCTCTATAAGCCTTAACATCAAGTTCTTTTGTTGTTCTTTCACTTTAGTAGGTAGGCATATATTTAATATTAAGCTTATGTGTGTTAAATTTTGCTGTACAACTGTCTCAACATAATATGTGGATTACGATTTTTCAGGAAATCGTAATCACTAACTTTTCAGTAGCAAGCCGAGAACGTTTTGCAGCTTGCTCGCGTAATTAGGTAATATAACATCAAAAAAGCATAAGCCACATTAAGTTGCAAATCGTTGTATAATTTTCTCTCAGTCGTCTTTATGATAGCTTTAGTTAACGTAAGATAATCCATTGCATGCTTGCATTTATATTTTCATATTGAATTGTACATCGTATGTATATTAGGCACATTTCACTGTCACGGTTCACCCTCAAACATATTTCGTGTAGCAATCACTGTTATTGATTGGCGACGCGACGGTCACAATAACATTCAGACCTTCACCAGACTAGGCGAATACGAGCCTCTGATGTATGTAATAGGTAATATAATACAATATACAATAGTTGTATTTCATGGTATAATATTTATGTAATTTATGTAGGCAAAAAAAAGTTACAAGGATATAAAATAATAATCTAGCTTTAGCCGGTTAGAACTAGGTGTAGCCACTCTGTCTTGGCTAAATCAAGAATTAGCTGATTGTTTTCAGGTAAAACTAGGTCCAGCAGGTATCTTTCCGGTTAGAACTAGATTCAGCCAAACTTTATCGGCTAATACCCGGTCTAGTTGAATTCATGCCGGCTACAACTAGATTCAACCAAACCCTGGTGGCTAACAATATAGTAGTAATAGTACTAGGAGTAACCTATTTAGATTAGATAGTACCTAATCTATACAGAGTAACTCAATATCTAATTTATACATTTGGATTGCTCTATATTAATTATATAGAGACCTTAAAGGTTTCCTCAAAGGCATTTTAGGGTTCCGTAGCCAAATTGTAAAAAACGGGACTCTTACTTTTTACTTAAGATGTTCGCACATTATACCAACTAGACGCTATTATCGTACGGTATTCTCAATCTCATAATCCTTTTTAAGGACCTACAGCTACTCCAATTATTGATAATATACCATAATTAATTTACATACCCCTATCAAATTACAGCTTTCTAACACTTATAGTCTCTGAATAAAACTGCGGTCAGAGAGACGGACATGACGAAACTATAAGAGTTTCTCGTTTTGTACGGAACCCTAAAAACACATCGTCTTAACAGCGGGTAATATAACTAAAAGCTTTTAGATATTATGTTAACGATTTTTCCTGAAATAGCTACTTATAATTTATAAAATGTAATTACGGCTACAATTTCATGTAATATTCAAGTTCAAAGATTATTATCCATCCAGTCTCCTTCGTAAAACTACAAATACGTTGGCTGGTGCCAGCTTTGCGAGAAAAGAGAGTATGTATACATGAACTCTTAGTAAATCAAATTCTTTTATAATAATAGCCGTCTTCTTCTTCTTCTTCTCGTGTCAGTGTTCAGCAGATCAAATTTTATGTGCCCAGTACTGTGCCACATCTGTAGCGGCAACATTGGCAGCGAGCAGATCCTCGAATGTGCAAGTTCTTTGGCACAGCGGACACTGGAGTAGATGCTCCATTGATTGGGTCGGATCCCCACATTCGCATTGCTCCCCCAAGCAAGGTATTAGGCCCCAACGACTCCTATTTTGTTGGCATAGGCCTACTTGTGTTCGGAGTCGATTAAGCGACTTTCAAGTAGGCCAAGGCACGTGGTGGCCTGGGGGGAGATTTTCTTCAAGTGGCACAAATATATCGGGGGGAGGATGTTTCATTTTCCACCTTATAATTCTCTCTTCGGTAGGATCGCGAATTAATGCCTGTGTACCTCGTAAGCAGCTTTTATAATAATGTCCTCCCAGCCGATTTCTACTACGGCGGCCATCTCTAAAGAGACGAGCCAGATGCGCAGGACATATTATAGTGCACAAGTACGCGCGCAGACACAAGTGCACTCTCTATTCCCTCATTCTCATATTCCGATGGGACGGCAATCCGTCACGACCGGTGAGAAATCAGGCGCAGGATCGACGGCTTAACGTGCTCTCCGAGGCACGGGGGTGTACCACCGCCAACTTCCTGACTCCGGACTGTTATTAGTAATTGAAAAATCCCATTAACAATTTTTGGTCCGACCCTAGATTCGACCCCAGGACATCACGTCTGTGGTTGAACATGCTTACCACTAGACCACGAGGCAGTCAAGCAGCTTTTATATATATAATAGCCGTAGGTGTCTTGATGAACGTATGATGGTTAGTTAGTATGCTTCTCCTGTTTCTATTTTCAGGTCAAATATTACTAAGCGACATTTTCTTGTAAACTTATTTTTTTATTAGGTTGTAAATGGAACGATAGAGATAATAACATATTTATTTTCAAAGTTAAAAAAGTACGCATGTAGGTACATACAATAAAAGTTACGGTGTTTTTCTCTGATGACTCAAACTTTACAATATCTTACTGTAAAATTACTCATATTGCGCAAAATAATTTTTGGGTCTTCTGACGTCACTTATCTAGATTAATGCTTTTAAGCTTATTGCTTAAAATAAGAATTAAGTTTGGAATCAACTCAAATAGAAACTAAATTTATTAAAAATTTATTATTACTTTTAAAATCATCTATAATATTTCTCTAAGCCATTGGAAGCTCTTCCTCCCTTACACCCGTTTATATACCTTTTTACTATCTGTACCCTGCGTGCGTTGCTACGCGTAGCGCCATCTGTCGAAAATCTGTCGTAATAACTCAGAAACCTTCCCGGGCTCACGCACAACAACTTTGCTAAAGATCACCACATTATCAAACGTATAGTTTACTATTATATTAAGAAGTAAAGAACATACAGACAAACATTCATTTTTATATACAAGGTTAATACGAGCGAGAGGCATTAAATTAGACCACATATACTATAAGTGCCTACAGTTAATCCGAAACTATTAAAAAAGTTTACGACAAGTATACGAAAATACTTTTTCAAACAAGTTATACCTACAGCAAATAAAAATAAAAAATGTTTTGTACTGGCTGGTACAGCGAACGGCAACCTCGTACGGGGTGAATGACCTCGGTCGGTCATAGTCGGCGATTAGATAAGATACAGCGTGTACGTAGTGAGAAAAAACTTTTAAAAAATTCCTGTGGCTAATTTATTGCTCCGATTGATCTGATTTTTGTTGTGTAGCCTGAAAATAATACACTAAATACTTGGTTTCCTTTAATGCCTCTCGCTTGTATCAATCTTGTATAAAGATCGCATTCTAATTATATTTGAAGACGCGCTGTAAAATTATTCCAACCGAGAAAATTATAGAAACTCTAATGTCTCATAGAAAAGCGCCTGTAAGCGTCTTTGTGGACTGGATTTAGAACCAAGCGGGATTTTATAGGAACTTTTATATTATAGTATATAATGTGCTGGATAAAACTTATATAGCGCATTATATACTACTAATATAGATTACTTGAATGCTATTTGAAACTACACAAATTTAATTTGAACAAGGTTTTATTTCTAAATTGCAATAAAAAACGAAGTGTAATAGTGACTCTGAATTTCTAGAATATTGTGTGAACTAAATTGTAGAAATTCAATACAATTGAAAAAAAATGCATGAAAATAATTCTTAATTTATTTATCCAGTGATATTTGCAAAATTATCCAACGGGTTATTAAATATGTTTCAACATACTTGAGTAGAACAGCAAATCGCGTGCCAAGGTCTTCATACCTCCGCTCATGGAACAAGAGTCGGAGAATATTGCTCACAGTGACAGAGGCCAACTAATTTCTATCCTGATTAGATCATTCCCTTGTTTCACGAACCAGTAATGTTTAATGATTCTAAATTAGAACTTTGATCATGTAATAGATGGGTATTTTCTTAAAGTTTAGGATTTTATTATAGTAGTTTATGCAACTGTCATATAATGAAGGGTATTAAAACACGAGTGGATTTTTTGAAACGAGCGAAAGCGAGTTTCAAAATAGTTAACAAGTGTTTTAATACCC
>LUGF01052348.1:77777-90171 GCA_001625245.1 Calycopis cecrops | reverse complement strand
AGGTCTAACAAATGCGTTGCCGACCTTTGAGGAAAGAATAAGCTCTTTTCTTGAAGATCCCTAGGTCGTGTCGGTCCGAAAATACCAAGGGGGGCAACTGACGCCATATTGAAATGGTGCGTGGGATAAAAATGCGCATAAAGCACCAGTAGTAGACTTCGGGGGATCTAGGTGGTGACGGTGGAATTTGGAATTTCGGCGTTGAAGTCCTATAATGGAATTCTGCTTATAATTGTCAGCCTTTGAGCTAAGGTGAACATGTTTACCTTTAAGTTAGTTACAAGCCTATCAATACAAGCTTTAATGTATTGTAGGTAAAGTTTTTCAATTTTTTCTCTTTTATACCTAGGATCAGGTTTTTCTACACACGTGTGAGCAGGTTTTATTTATGAAATATTAATGCAGAATTTTTGAGCTTTGTTTCGGGAAGTCATAAATTCGTATGCAGACCATTTGTTACTAAAGAATAATACGTTCTTAATATATTTTTTTAAGATTTCCTCAAGCCCCAAAAAGAGTGCATGATAGTGAGTATGGGACTTTCACCAGTTTTCGAGGCAAGTAGCCGACAAAATCTTTGTCAGAAAAATACCTACTTTCATCAAGAATTTTTTTGAATACCCACCCTTAAATTGAGAAGAGAAATTTGTATGGGACTCCGCAAAGGCAAGTATCGGGCAAAAAGTAGTAAATAATTTAATAAAACATAAATATATAGATTGTTAATACAATATATGAGATAAGATTTGTAATTCATCAATATAGGATTATTTTTTTGATAAAATTTTCGTTAGCATGGTATGTATTTAATTACTCAATACTTTCATTATTCTACATGAATAATAGGCTAAGGCTCTAAATATCTAGGTACGAGTGTAAAGCGTAAGTGACCAAAAGAATTAACACTTTTCTATTGCAAATATAATTTCCTGACGATGTTACAGGTCACTGCTTAATTGAAACCTTCGTACATTAAATTTATTGTAACAGTAATCAAACGCACGCGTGAAGCGTTGTAACAAGCCCATATACGTAACGGCCTTGCGGCGATTGTAGATTGGTTCCCAATTATCCGCTACAGTTCGCCCGTCCGATATACAAATAAAATGTATGTGGACATATCATATTATGTTTGACTAGCAGGCTGGCGCAGTGGTACAGGAAAGGTACAGATGGTCATGGATATTTTTCTATATATTTATATAATAAAAATGTTATTTATAAAAATATATTAAACTTACGGTACTTGTATTGACGGGGCTAGGCTAACGTAGTGTGATATGTCCAGAGATCCAGGAGCATGCCTAAATGCATTCCCAACAAAAAAAAAGTATGTCCACTGATATTAGGTAATATTATTTTTATTATGTAACACAACATAGAAAATAAGTGCAATCATATGTTTAATAATTCGAAGAGTTTTCTATCTCCAAGTACTGAGAACTCCGGCAAAGACGAGGTGAAAGTCTTGAGTGATGAATCGCTGTAGATGAGATGGTCGTTTAAAGAAGCGCGGCGGTCCGCGAGATGTAGCGATAAATAAAACTTCCACTCGATAAATACGTTCATCATCATCAACAGTCTTAAGTACTTATTACTCTTATTATTATTATTTAGTATCTGAAAATCGTGGTCTTCTTGTTTCGAGACCGTTCGATAACCCATTTGATCTATTCTAACTTGGTAAATGATGAAATTGTCATTTTTTAGTCAATGTTATTATTACTTGGGTCTCCCGAGTAATAATCGTTTCTTATTTTTCTTATTTTTCTGTGTAACGTAAAAGAGTATGAGTCTGGCTATCAGTATATTATGTACATTTATTCCTTTTATATAGAAACTGAAATAAAATTCAATGCTCCATAAAAAAAAACAAAATCAAAATGCAGCACAAAATAGTAATATTTAAGTACTTATTACATATGAATGGCACTTTTATGACTGTTTATTAGCCAAACGCCTGACTTGTTTGGCCAATATATTGCCTAAAAAGATTCTGATGTCGTTTATCATTCAATGGCAAACCATACATAAAAATCGATTTGATTCTGTAGTGTGAAAAAGATTAATTACATACTTATGAATCAGAATTGTGTAGGTACTCTTCACTAATTCAACTGATTTTTGGCGTTGAATAGATATTTAAAAATTATGATTCAGTTTCTATCAATATTTTAGTCCATTAAGGATATATTAATGATTCAAAGTTGTCCACAGAACACGAAACATAAATTTAAGGGTACCTTTTAAACATTAGGTAAGTAGGTATTCGTAAATAATAAAACAGGCGCTCTTTGGGGGAGGCCTGTGTCCAGCAGTGGACGTTATCCGGCTGATGATGATGATGATGATATCAAAGAGAATGAGATGAATTAACAAAAGTTTCTCTGTTCTTCCATATTTTCCTTTCATCGAGTTCCGAACATTGAAAAACAACTATGTTTAAACAAAGACAGATTTTCGTTCTATAAATTTAACTAAATGTCTTAAATAACTTGAATCGTTTTTTAAATTAATAAATATTTAATTAAATAAATAAATAAATAAGGAATAATAACGGATAAGGCGTTTAATTCTTATCTAAGTAGATATATTTTCTAATATAAAATAAAAATTAATTATAGAAATGTATAAAATTAACTATACTTAGGTATTAGTTTATTAACGGTTTTCTCGGCGACGATATTAAATTTTACCCATTTTTGGTTTCTACTTCTTTATTTATGTTGAATTTTCATATTTACCTCACAAAGTTCATCAGTCTATGTCAACAGATCGAAGTAAGTACCCTGTAGCTTTTAGTCAACGTGCAACGTGTCAACAGAAAATATAATATGCATAAAAGGCTGTAATCGTTTCATAACGTTGATTTAAAAGATTTTTCCTAGGCTAGAAGAGTATTCTTGAGGCTTTAGAACACGTTCAAGAAATTATTATTACAATGTCTTTCCGTATAAAATTCTTCTTTTGATATTTGCTGCGAAATTACAAAGTAAGATGGGGAATTTAAATCGCAAACCCGAGTAAATTTACGTCGCTGCATTGTATTTTACCTACATGTATACGCTTACAAAATATTTTTTTAATTATTTACATTTTATTTCCATGATAATAGTATTGTTTCAGTGTAACACTCGGTAGACCTGAGATTAGTTCATAAGTTTATTTTTTTCCATATTTTCTCGGAATCGGAACTAGTGGTTGAATCCGCAAGTACACGTTCAGATTAGCTCGTTGATGGTTTGGAGTTTTTGCGTACTATAGAAAAAAATTCTTCGAGAACAAAAATCACAAACCATACTTTTGACTTATTTTTTCAAATAGCCGTGGGTCGCCTATGGTTATTTACAACATTGGTCATTTCAATGGCAAACGACTTCTTAGAAAAGCATAGTTAAGAGAGTACGTGAGCAGTTAGCTTCGATGAAACGCTAACTTATTCATAAGACCCAACTAGGGTTAGATTTTGTAAAGTTTATCACATTCACGGGTCGTATCCACGTAATCAACTTATTAAGGACTTGAAAAATACATTATTTAAGAGCTTAGAGTTTCTCATTTCACCATAGACTTTATAAATGGTGGGCCACCGGTAACTCATATAGCATAGCAGTCATCCAGCTCACTCATCATTTTAATGGTACGCGTAGGTGTTCTCTTTCTAGGAGCACTGTGGAGGTTGAATTAACTCTTTTTCGAGCTTACTATCATTCCTTTTATACGAGCTGCCTTATGGTAATAAAATACTACTACTAAGCACTAAGCAGGCTCGTAACGCCTTTATAATAGCCTAGTCTTAAGGAGACTAAACCTATCCAATGAATAATCTTAGGAAGACTATCTAGGACAAACTAAAACAAAAAGAGAAAAAAAAAAAGAAAAACAACAGCAATACAACAAATCAACTCGTTCATTAAATTAAAGAACATAAATTTCAATTACATCAAATAACTACTAAGTAGAATGCGACAAACAACTAACAATAACACACCTGTGTGTTACACCCAAGTAGGTACCTGTCTTAGCAAATGTGTTACACCTAAACACCTAACGATAGCACAATAAAAAGTCTTTAAAATAATTTTACCACAAGAAATAATCATAAGATAATAATCTATAAGGATCTCTTTAGTACGTTTGAACCGTTCATCAATTAACCACCAAGTGAGTCCGATGTTCAGCATGTCGTTCTTTTTATTATTCCCCACTTGGTCTAGTTTATTGCAACACTAGTATATTAATACTTCTAGGATGCTGTTGGAACTTACTACAATGTGAGACACTTTGTACAAAACTGACGCCTGTCTACCGAACCACACACTAATGGCTTTAACATAGTGTCACTGTGCACTGTAATAACTGCATTCTAAGAATGATAATAAAACTCAAAATATCTACAGCACAATCTAATTATATTGTTGTGGACACCTTTATCATAACTCACCGTAATTTATAGTGCACATAGGTATACGCGATTCTCATAATATATAAATAAACTCTAGGTCTTTCAACATTCAGACTAATATAACGTGCACTGTTAGTTATTTTTTTTTATAGCATTGGGGGGCCAACGAGCAATCGAAGGCATTTTCATGCCTACGAAAGCCCATAGACATCTGCATGGAGGCTATACAGATGCGTTGCCCTCCTTTCTCCTCCCATCTCAATAGGCCACGGGCAACATACATACCGCCCTGAATGAGACAGCACAGTTGTCACTTTACGCCGGTCTCGTGTAAGCGATAGGTACCATTATCCCGGCCGTGTCGGCCCAATTCGGCTACTTGCAAGCCTTAAAAACCCAGACTATTTAAATCGCGCATATGCCACACGTATACGACTTTTGAATGAGATACGAACACAGACTTGTTACTTTTTTAACAAACATGATACATGCCTGTACTATCGTATATGCGCAGTAGTTAGTTAATTGGTATTGTAATGTACAGGAATATGGGTATTAACCCAAGACAAGGACAGATTAGTTTGGATGCAACTAATAATGTAAATAATAATTTGTATACCTACACTGTATTTACTTGAAACAAAAACCATGTTTAATTAGTGGAATGAATTTCCACCTATTTAATTAGACGTGAGAGATGATCGAAGAATATCAAAGCTTTGACGATAACAGCTCGTTAGCTGGAGGTGCTATAACCTACAAGCGCTTTAAGCGCTTGCAAAGCGTTCTGTGGAATAGTATACCTAATTACCAAAATAGCATAAGTTGCAGCTAGCTAGCACTTCTAAGAAAATGGTTACTCATTCACAATTATTGTTATAAAATGTATTAATATATTATTATAGAAAATATAAAAAAAACATTGTATCTTTTTTTTTATTATTTTATAACTAATGTTCTTTCCGGATCGCTATAGGCTATAATACAATTTTTAGTATGTCAATCCGCTGACAAAGTGACGGCCATGACGATCCCGTTTACTAAGAAGCATCAAATGTGGGCATGTTTTGTGTGATTTTATAAACATCGCAGTAACATGGACAAAAAGAAGTGCTATATATTTAATTTATATAATACGATGAAAATTGTGGAACGCGTAAGTTAAAGTCCATACGGCATCCCGCTTACAGCTGAACCCCGTTCACAAAGTCGTTACTAGGCGGTTACCTGCGGGAAATTAGAGTGTCTGCAATATTCTCGGTTAGAATAATTTTCCTGCGCGTTTTGGAATATAATTTGAATGCAATAAATGTATAAACGAGTAAATGGGTGGGATGTGGCTTAAGAGTCAACATGCTTATATTTAAATAATGTTAGTGTCTAAAAAAATCAGGCTTATAACATGGTAAATACGTTTTGACCTCTGGTATTGTCTTCTTCATTGAATTGAAGTTGATTTGATTGAAATTGTAAACAGAGGTTTACAATTATTAATTTATGTAAAACAAAAAACAAATTAATTGCTAGTGAATTTACAAAAAATGCGTTGCACGAGTTTCAAAAACATAAGTGTAGGTAATTGAATATAAGCTGACTAGTTGAGTATTACATTATATTACACCAACTTATTAACCTCACTATCTCTCTCTACGAGTATCTATCTCTCATTACTATAAAACAGCTTCATTTATTAAGAGATCATCTATTCCTTTTATCTCCTCTCACCAAGTTGGCACCTGTCATCCAGCATAGGAATTTAGCGGCTGAATATTTCTTGAATTTTAATATTATAATAAATTGTATTACATTTAGAAAATTATAAGTATCTAGCAATTTCTTACAAAATCGTTAACATAAGATATAAAAGCTCTTAGTTATATTAGTCGCTGTTAAGACTATAATACTTATTAAAATAACGCTAATAAAAATTCTTTTGTTTTACAACGAATTTACTGGATAAGTAAATATAAACGATCCCATACTTAAACCTAAAATGATTGAACACAAAATTTCTGTAGCTATGTAACTAGATTTTGACAAACGAGTGCACTTTTTATATAGCGTAATAGGATGGTGGAAGTGGGTTTCAGCAGCTATCAGATATTGTAGCATTAGCCACAGTTCAATCGCTTTAGGATAGCTTCATAAAGCTAAATAATTGGCGGAAAATCTAATTTTATACAGGATAGTTAGAATAAAAATACTTTTATAACTGCTATTATAACAAAACTGTAATTTTCTATTTTAGAAACTGGTGGTAACCCCATCCGGTTCTTACAAAGTAAATAATAGTTCTAGTTTTCTTTAGCACATCACATGCTTAAAATATCACATAATTTATTATTATTTAAAAGTTAACGCAAAACTAAAGTTAGCAGTGAATCCTATCTATAAAATCGCTTCACACCACTTATCTGAGGGAAATTATAGCACTGGCGGAATAATTTTCCTGTGAGTTTTGAAACATGACTTCAATATAATAAAATCATAAACGAGTGGGCAGACGGGTTTCTTATGAGTTACGGATAAATAGTTAAACCTCTTGATGACTATCGACGCCTATAGATATGTCTACATGTTTTATATGTAGACGTATTGCTTTTCTTCACAGTGCCCCTTCAATGGACCACAGACACCTCAGAATTCACAGCTGTCACACTGCGACGGTAGCGTGTATGTGTGAGGTGGATCCTTGAACCCAAATGCAGCATGACACTACCTCATACGCATACCTCTGTGTTCTTTGCTGCTTACGATTTCATGGCACCCCATCTTAACCTGCCGATCGCATTTACTAGCTTTTAGGGGTACGATAGTAACAATAAAGAAATAATATCTCTCCGTCCTTAAAATAAATCTATAGTTACATATAATAAAAAAGTAAATTCCATGTGTAGGTAAATTGAATATATTTACGAAAAATTAATAGGGGGCGATAGAACACTTTTTAATGTTTTGTCTGTCTGTTTGTCCGTTTGTTTGTTTATCTAGGCTACTTCCAAAGGATGATCGAATGAAACTTTTTTGTTGTGTATAGATATACTAAGTCTGGTCAACATCTAGAACACTTTTTAATGTGGAAATATCGCTCAAGCGTACGGGAAATTCAGTAATAATACTTTACCCAAGGGATCTGAATATTTGAAAGAAAGTGTGATTTTAATAGCTACGCTACGCGAACGAAGTCGCTGGCACCGGCTAGTCCTTAAAATAAATGTTAACACACTATTTTACACATCCTTAAAGAGTAAAATTATGTTCAAAAATATCTATAACACATATTCTTCGACGTGCTTACACTGGATTTATTCTGTTATCCTTTGAAAATTTAAGCTGAAAATCCTGTTAAATTTATAACCAGTTAGGTTGTGCAAGCTATAATAATGCTTAGCTTATTATATTAGGGGTATGTTTTAAAGCTTACCTTTCTGGCATCTGCTTTTCTATAGTGCTGACGTGGAACTTATGTTAATAGGCTATTATAATTTTTATCTTTTCTAGCTGTTTCGTCTACGATTACGTTTTCGATTCCGTGGCAAAATCGGGATAAAATTTGAAATATCATGTACATACGCTCCTCTTTCGGCGACAGCTATCCTGGTATGACCAGTCTGGCAGGATGTTTATGTACCCTTCACCCTTATATAACTCATGAAATTATCCATCTGTAACAAGACACGGTACGGATGTAAAAGAGCGTATTGAGATTTATCCGGGATTGGCGTAATACGTCTATCTGCCAAAGACTTTGTTTCATATTGATCTACATTTGCAGACATCAAAACCTTCTTATTTATAATATAATGGCCGACGCGTGTTCACTTTGTCTTTGAAAATAAAAATTGCTCTATCGTGATAAAATATGGATTTTGTTAATTCCTTATAATATAGATTTCTGTCGCTTAAAGAATGGTTAAAATTGGTCCAGTAATTTAGTTATCATGTATTTAAAGAAAAATATCCAAAGATCCAAACTGTAATCATAAACATATCTTAGAATAGTGGGTCTTACCCACCACCACCCGTGCTCCTACCCACCTCTTGGAACAGGGAGCGAATCTCGGGAAATGCACGGGAGTTTTCTCAACAATAGGCGCAAATTTTACTTCAACCGGAAGTTACACAACAAAGCTGGGAACCGTTTCGTTGGAATATAATCAGATTTTATGAATTAGTATTTCGAGGACGTTGGACTGTGGACGTAGAATCGCTTTTGGGGAATTTATATCTCTTTTTAAATTTATATCTGACACTATAACGGCGGGGACTTAACGTTTGGCCCTCCCTGAACCCCCAAACAAACTTCTAGGTATTACAACACCTGGAAGTTAGTTAGCGGTTAATACTTAAATCCTCCAATATTCCAAATATAGTATTACTATACTTTAATTTGGAATCTGTCATTTTTATACGATTGTTCATTGTGTTTTCCCATTTAGGCGCCAATACATTCTACAATATTTTGCGATATAAAAATGGAGTGGGGCGATAAAGAGAACAGAACGCTGTGATTGCATTACATAGAGTAGGTATGGAGCCAGGTGCAATTTTTAAAACTCTCCATACACTTGGAATTAGTCAAATGTTTGTGTACCGTCTATTAATAGGTACAATTAGACTTCCTCTGTTTGTGACAGAGAAATATCTGGTCGTTCACGTAGGGTTTGTACGAAAAAGGTGGTCAAAGCAGTAAGGGAAAGAATACGAAGTAATCCTGTCCGAAAAGAAAAGATTTTATCTCGTGAAATAAGGATAGCACCTAGAACCACATCGCGTATTTCAAGAGATGAATAAGACTTGCAGCCTATAAGAGACTATATAAAATAAGAGACTGGTCATTTCTTAACTGATAAATTAAAGATGAATAGGGTGGTAAAATCGAAACAACTGCTGAAGCGGTACGCGAAGGGAGGTTACAGAAAAATTTTTTGGCCACAGAAAAATAATTGGCCTCAACGTTTAAAGCAGTGTATTGCAGCCAATGGAGTATCTTCGAAAAGGTTTTTTATATTTTTAATTGTTTTATATTTGTTTATTAAACTAACTGTAAAAGTAATAATTTTTTTTGTAGCAGAACTTAAATATGGTTAGACTAGGTAGTTCTATTGATCCCCCTTGACGGATCTCTACCTTGTCGCGGTGAGGGGGCTTAGTAGCCGTGGCTTGGACAACCACGGTGATCCAAGGAACTAAGAGGGATCCCGGGTGGGAACGCGTCGGGTGGGCTTCGCCCGGGCCCGCTCTGGATGCGTCCATGGAGGAGGAGTCGCGGTAGGAGAGGTGTCTCGGTGTGTCGTTGCCGTGCACCCTATCTCCCGCGACCGAACGGGGGCGCACCGTCTGTTGCGTTGGCTGTGGGGTCGCAGAGAAAGAGGAGATGCGGTGTATCGTTGCCGTCCTCCCTGTCCTCTGCGGCCGTTTAATGGCTTATCCGCCGCTCAGCGGATAGGACCAGCCAATGCTGGAGGTCCTCCACCCGTCCCTCTGAATCAGCAGAGGGCGGCGTGGATTCCGACGACCGGCGTGGTGTGCTCCGTAGGAGCATTGGGACCAGGGATTAGGATGGGAACCTGACACCATTGCACGGTTCCAACGTGGAGTTAGGGACTGTTTAAAGGCAGCCGGACAGTCCCTAAGGAGGAGAAGTCTGGCCGTTTCACCGAGGCCAGCCTGTCGCTGGAGGCGCCCTGTTGCTTTCAGATCCGGGGCCCTCAAATCATAGCGGCTGAAGGCAGCCGCAGGGGTTTAGTGGGTAGGGGCAACCCAGTTGTCGAGCCCGACACTGTACCCCGGTTGAGCCACCCGGTCTCCTGGGTAGCGTGCGTAAAGGCATTACCCTGCGTCAACAAAAAAAATATTGATAATGTTCAAATTAAGCAAAAAGTAAAACTTAAATTATTATTTTCCTAGAATTGATTGGTAATCATTTATAATAAATTAAGTTCTTTTTACGGTATAGGCGCAGACTAGCAGTCGGAGCCATTTCCATGACTACCCATGCCTATAGACGTCCGCATAGAGGCCATACAGATGCGCTGCTCTCCGCTCTCATCCCACCTCTATGGAATCCAAGTTCAATTTACTTCTGAAAAAAGGGCAGTAAATCTTATGTACATGACAGCATAGCCAGCCATACGCGCCGTGTTATTACGACACCAAAAGATAATCCTACAAGGTGACTAACCCAATTAGACTATGATTCAGCAGTAGTACTTTACAATTTTTTGCAAATCTATTAGGTAAATGAATTGATAGCTGTTCATACTTTTACTCTAATAAAATCAATTTCAAGAAACTATCTTTATGTTTTTACAAATTCTATCATAATATATCCTTTTTCAACGATATCCATACAGTAGTTATAGCGTGAAAGTATAACCAACAATATATAAAAGTTCCCATTTACAATAATATTAGTAGGATTATTCAGAATGAACTCAACCACATGTTATCATACCACATACGTACCTACATATAATTGGCTCACACATCATTTTCTAACTATGCTTATTAACCATTTGTAAGTAAACTATAAAAAAATATCAACTTGTTTTTTTTAAGATTTGTAAGCATAACAATTTTTGAAAAAATCATCAAATCGACGCACACACTCGTACATCCGTACAACGTAGGTTCCGCACATAACGAAAAGTAAGCATACTCTTTTATGGTGAAAAGAGCTGTATGGAAATAAATAATTAATCTTCTTCATAAGTTTTTAAAATTTTGTATTGATCGTCCTATACATATTAAAAATAGCTTATAATATTTGTACTGCTTTTTTTGGATCCAACTTTTGATTTATTCACCGTATTGTTCTAGTCTGAGTTAGCATACACCTGAGCCAGAGCTCAGGTGTATGCTAACTCAGGCTCGACAGGGAAACGCTTACAAAGGGTTCAATACCAAACGCGTTTTGAATATTAAATGAAAAGAAAAATGATGAATAGAATAAAAAAGTTCTTATCGTATAAAGGACATGAGCAGTTGGATCACTCAAATATAAAAAAGAACTAAGTTATTTTTATTGTTACTTGGTACGAACTATGAAGAAGTACCTACTCATAATGTATATTTACCAACGTAGAGACAAATCATTGGATAATTAATTTATGAGTTACTTTTTTGCCGCATACTCACAAGTAAAACGAAATGCCACAGCTTTCAGTAAGTTACATGCTGAAATGCCGCCAAATTGCACTAACACAAATGGGGAAATGCTACTATTAAATGACAGCTACGCTGTCGCTTTTAGTGCGGTGTGCGAGTTTACAGTGACTCATGGAGGAGGAAGAATGAAGACAACGCACTTGCAAAATCATAGAGATCTTAAGTCGGCTATCAGAAAGGGCTCCGACTGTTTTTTAATCGAGTAGGCTTTTTGATCCAGTTCCTTAACTGGCGTCATGTGTCTTGTATTTTTTTTAAAAAACTTTTCAAAATCAGATAACAATTTTTATTTACAGATGTCGTTCCACAAACACTGGATCAAAATCAGCTGTCGCCATCTATATATATAAAACTCTTCGTTACTAAGTGACTGACAGACAACGAAAATACAGTACCTCGAAACTTGAAATTTGGTGCACAGGTTCTTTTTACGATGTAAGTGAGCACTTAGAAAGGATTTTTAGAAATTAAACTCCTAAGGGGGAGAAATAGGGGGCTGAAGTTTATATGGAATATCAATGATTTTGTTCAAATTAAACGCGGGTGACATCGCGGGGCACAGTTGGTTAAGGGCATTACATCGCTAAAACGCGAAAAAAGCCCTAGGTTCAAAGAAGTTTCTTGATGAATCCGTACATGTATTTATAGTTTATAAAATATATGTTATATTTCAATTAATCATTAATAAATTGTATTGTTTACATTTTTTTTTAATAGGCCCAATTTTTTTTTAATAATTGATGTAAATCGTAAATTTTTTGGATATATTGCATTTTCTCTCGATAACGGCTTAATATTCCGACATGATATTTATGTCAA